>JASCZW010007861.1:0-58589 GCA_034211315.2 Aedes japonicus
AAAACCTTACGTGATTTGAGAGTTTAAGAGTGGGTTAGGATTGTAGTACACTTTTTGGATTTTACTGGATAACGACGATGACAATACTCTGGTTAAGCAGTTTGACATTATTATGAAGCTCTTAAATATTGGTTTTTTCATTCCATTTTAGTGAAACCTCAAAATGATGCCAATGTACCAATACACTTGACGTTGAATTAATCCAACAAAAGTGTGATAAAATTCGATGCAAAATTAAACATAAGTCGCTTCCTAGGGTTGATAGATTTCTCTATACGAAAAACATTGAATCATGTATCGGCGATGACTAGAGACAATCCGGGATTATATGATACATAAATTATTCTAGAAAAAAATCCATGATATTTGAAAGCTATAGTAGCACTGATGAGTCCCTAGTATTCAAGCGAATGTATGCTAGTTCACTGCAGATTTTGGAGTGATCTAATTGGTTCTAATTTTCGAATCAAACTCGTTAACGGCGTTATAGTCAAAAAATAATTCCAAAAAAATCGATAAATGTTTCATTTAAATATCAAATTACGTTTCATTTTTTAAGTTAAATTAGTATTTCTGCAATGGTTGAATTGATGAAATCTGTTTGCAAAGATTGAAGAAAGTGACCATCAAAAGCAGCTTTAATCCAAGAACAAGAAGGTTATAGCTCTACTGCAGATCCAGCAACGCATATCAGAATGTCTGGAAAGCACGGCCATTCGAAAATTACGTTCAAATACAATTAGCAATGCATGTTAACACAATCGATATAATTTTGATAGTGGTACTTAATACTTAGATCTGGAGATTTATGATTTAATCAGAGCAATATCACTAATGACATCAAAATAATAGCAGCTAAAATTTGTTACACATATTTCAACAAAACAAATTGTTTATTTCACAATAATAGAGTTATATCTACATTAGAAACAGATGATTAGGATGTTAATCCTTCTCTCTCTAAATTCCAGCCCATCTCTCTATCCGTTAAATTGTTATTCATATTAACCTCGAGACGGCCGCGATTATTCGGCTCTATCCTCCTAACTTTAGATTTAAGATACATGATGTATACAAATATGAAAACTTGGCTCTGTAAAGTTGATTTGATTGAGCCTGTACAAATAAATGATTGATAAAAAAAATCCTTCTCTCTGTAAAATTCTCGAACTTCCTGTGGTACACCCTAGGTTCCATACGGTATCCTCAGATACACCCTCAGTGACGATTCTGGATCTTCTCTTGAAATCATCGGTACCATTTGCATTCTTCTTAGGTTCGAAGAGTTTCTGCTTAACTAGAGCCCAGTATTTTTCTATTAGGCGAAGTTCTGGACAATTTGGTGAAATGGCTGTTTTTGGCACATATTTGACCATTCTAAGACGGAAATCACATAGTGACAAGGGGCCAAATCAGGCCAAAAAAGAGCTGGAGAGTCGTGGCTTCTGATAAACGGTAACAATCGCGTTTGCAGACATTCTTTCTCGTACACGTCCTTATTGATAGTGCCGGAACTTTTAGATTTTCGACCACAACTATATATGGCCTGCCAAATACTTCTTTGGAAATTTGGACACCTTTTTTGACCGAAAATGCTCGACAATGGCGTTCCTTTTTGGTATAAAAAACTAGACCCGGAAGCTATTTAAAGTCTCCGGGAACGTATGTTTTGTCGTCCATTATGATACAAGAAAATGTTTGCTATAAGTGGTGTAAAGCTCCTAAGCACGTCTACACCGCTGACTGCAAATTGACAAGAATTTAAAACGGAATGCTGGATAAATTCTTATAAAAAAACTCTTTAGCAAGGAAAATTGAGTTAGTCATCCCAAGGTGTACTGATTTTATTATGGACCACATTTAAATTCCTCGACAGTGCAACCCTCCAGACAGGGATGCCAAATATAAAGCTTTATCTGTTATTATTCATATCTTTTATCAGTTTTCGGTAATACAATTCTGTATATACAGATTACAAATGTTAAGACGAAATATAGATTTTGTAGATTTTAAAAAAACTCTTTTTATTTTTGTTGCACTTTGAAACATCCGTTTCAATTCTGTGTTAGAACATCATAACCATCGGTTAAGTCACCGTCAGTAAGCTGAAGTACTTACCAGTAAGCCACCAATCATTGTTGATAAATCGCATTACAAATTGGGTACATATATATAAGTCAGTTGGCGAAAATGTAAGGTGTGAGCATCAAAGCAGTTCATAACGCAATTCAAAGCTTGGTCAGGAATCTTCCTTTCAGGGCAAGAAAAAATCTGCACTAAACCGGGCCCTATGGACCAAAACTTGGACTGGAAAAACAGGCAAGCTTTCGCCCGTGAAAAGAATACTTTCGTTCGAAATGTGGCTGGGAACTTCGAAGAGTATCGTTGACCGACCACAGACACAAAATTGACTCAGGACTTTCAAGATGCAGAATATGCCAAAACGAATTGAAAAACAAGCAACATTTGCAAACGAAGGAACCGTAAATTATAGGATAAACTGCTGTGTGTCATTATTTCCGAGTGTTTTTTCTGCATTTATTATGAAATTCTTGGAACTGTCAACAAGAAGTTCAGTAAAAATCACAGGAATTCGGTGGAAATTGTCATTTCACCGTACTATCCTTGAAGATCCGTAATGTTGTTTGTTTACACCGCTCTTTTCGTAAATTTTACCGATTTCACGGGAGAATCTGCGAAATTTTCGTTTACAGAACATCTTCCGAATTTTTTTCCACAGAATTTTGTGATCTTTTTTAATGGTGGTAACCTTCAACTCAGATTAACTTATATAACCGTCCCTATTTTGATGACCTGCAAAACATTTGCTCATCAAAATAGGGAATCAAGTTGAATAAGGATCATGGCCGATATAAAAGCAGCAGTACATTCCTAATCAGGAGTTATTCCGAGGAATACTTACTGGTGCTCACCACTATAAATAGATAACTTCAAAATGTTGACAAAGCAATTTTTTAGCTATCAAAACTAATTTCGAAACTCACGTGTATTTCAGGTATTTTTGCTGTGTTAAATTAAACCCGAGGATGACCTTCCATACACTGCGAGCGGCAAAGATTTAAATCACGTAAAGTACACTGAAAATTTATTTCCGTAAACTAGCTTTCACTCGTTTCGTAAACATGGATCGTTTACATAGACCAAACTTCTCGTTGATTGTATGACACATTCATATTGCTTGTCATCTAACAAAATCATATCATTACACTTTTTTGTAAAATGTACCCATAAATGTTGGTTTTCCTGCTGGGATGGCCCAAACGTCGTGCAAATAAATCAAGTAACTTATCATGATTGAACATAGTTTAGTGAGATCAACCACGGACTCAATAGCGCTTTTCGCTGCTTCCAAGAACTATATATCTACTGCCCAGCATGGATTCTACCCGAAGAGATCCGTGATGACAAATCTCTTGCAATTCACCTTTTTGTGCATTTGATTGATGGACGCTGGCATGCAAGTAGATGCTATATACACTGATTTCAAAGCTGTATTCGACCGAGTTAACCACGATCTTCTGCTTCGAAAACTCGAGAAACTCGGAGTATCCAAAGCTTTTGTAGGTTGGTTCAAATCATACTTGTCCGGGCGGTCTATGAAAGTTAGGATAGGCTCATCGCTTTCAGATGTGTTTACTACATCATCTGGTGTTCCACAAGGGAGTAACCTTGGCCCGCTACTATTTCCGCTGTTTATTAATGATGCTGCGTTCATTTTACCATCTGAAATTCGTTTTCTACGCCGACGATTTGAAGATCTTCAAGGTTATCACGTGTATCGAGGACTGTACCTACCTGCAGAAACTGTTGGATTTATTTGCGGATTGGAGTAAACGGAACCTCCTGGAGCTGTGTGTAACGAAGTGCAACACTATTTCGGTTACTATAAAACGTCAGCCGATCATTTTTCACAACCGTCTTAATGGGCATGCTTTAGAACGGCTGGAAAAGGTTAGAGACCTTGGTGTGATTTTGGACTCCCAGCTCAACTTCCGAATTAATATTGACGATGTGATTTCGAAAGGAACAGACAGCTCGGTTTCATATTTAAGCTTACCGATGGTTTCACTGATCCTTTGTGATTGAATTCACTGTACTGTGCTCTGGTGCGATCGATTCTGGAATCTACTGTATCAGTTTGGTGGCCGTTCAACATTATGTAGGTTGACCGTATTGAATCGATGCAAAGAAAGTTTGTGCGCCTAGCTCTTCGTCCTATACCATGGCGTGACCGACTTAATCTGCTACCATACGAATATCGCTGTATACTAATAGGAATTGAAACCCTGGAAAAAAGAAGGACTGACATGCAAGCAGTTTTTCTAGCCAAGGTCCTTGTTGGAGATATCGATGTACTTGCTATTCTTGCGGATATTAATATATACGAACCAGAACGCTCTCTTCGTCGGCGTAGTTTTTTGCATTTGGCAACCTGCAATACTAGATACGGCCAATACGACCCAATACGCTTCATGGCATCTCGCTTCAACGACGTTTCAAGTCATTTTGATTTTCATGTCCCTGCTGCCGTTATGCAACGTCATTTGAGGAATCTGACTTAAAATGCGATGGACTTATGGGCCAAGATGATTTGTTGATCACTGGATGTTAAACGACAATTGAAAAAAAACGACTGGTTTTCCTTTTTGGTAAACCTGTTTTTGTAACTTGTGATCTATGTTTATTGTAGTTGTTTTGCTCTTCCTTCATTGTTGTATTCATGTCAATGTTTGATTTGTATCTTATATTATATATATTTAAGAATATGACAAGGGTTTTATGCCAATTTGAGCATCTCCCGTCTCAAATTGTCTTTTCCCTGTTAATATTCATTTAGACAGAAGTGTCAGATGGAAATTAATAATAAATAAATAAATAAATAAATAAATAAATATATAAATAGATAAATAAATAAATATCAGCTCTTCCTACAAATTCAAGATCGAACCCCACGTCAGAAACAATAAAAAAAAGTTGAACAACTTTTCGAGGTTGCGCAGTCAGTCGTTCGTGCAACCACCAGAGATACGTTTTTTTTTATGGATATCAAAATACTTGTAGCTCTTTATATTATTTTCGTACAATGAACGAATGTTCCTTCTGTTACAACAAATGCTCTGTGCTTTTGACAGTTGCGCGTGTGACATTAAATACGAAGGTAGCTTCTTAAAAAGTACAAATCAGTTTCGTTGCAGAAAACAACGAATAGATTTGCTTGTTCTACCTTCGATTTCGTAATATAAACGAAGATAAATTTTCAGTGCTTTTGGTTAAAATGCGAAACATGGAAAGTTATCTTTCAACCAGTGAACAAAACCTTTTTTTTTACAAACTTTCAAAAGCCGGATACAGATAAACAATTTTTTTTTCCTTTTTTAAGATGTGAATTTTTAGAATTTTTAGATGTGAAAATACAGATTGACCATGTTTCAATACTGCCAAACGAATGAGCAAATTTGCGAAGGTGTACTTTTTATATATCGGTCACTGCTGCATATGAGCAATAATAAGAGAGGTGCTTACATTTGAAATCTGTGATAGGAAGGTACTGTGCATTTAGTATATTTAACGGGCATAACAGAATTATAGTACATCATCTTGTATTTGTGTTATTATCAATAGATTACAATTGTTGAAGAATAATATTCGCCCTGGCAGTGTGAACCAATCAGATAAAATTTTCGACCAGTAGGTTTAGGCGCTAAGACATTTTTCCTTTCGGGTACTGTTCAGTTCGTTTAAACAAATGGATTGAATTAAGTAAGCAACAGAGAGAAAGCGTAAATATTCTGCCTTTCGAATGAGATACTTATCGTAACATTTCTGTAGGCCAGAGAGGAGAAAGTATTGTTCAAAATCTCCCCTCGAAACGTAACGCAGTCGATTTTAGATATTTGAGAACGGCACCCCTATATAGGAATAGAAAAGAGAGACGTTAGTCCTACTTCAAAAAGATTAGTCAAGTAGAAAAATAAGGGTTGAATCTGTCGATTTCTGATCGAACCATTCAACGATGCATTGTTGAACATGGTTTGAAGAGCCATTTTGCTCGGAAGCTACATTTATCAGCAGAATCAATAAGGAAAAACGACTAATGTTCACAAGGAAGCATACTAACAAGCCGCTGGAGCTGTTTGAATCCTAGAGGGTTTGAGCTGTTTAGTGGAATACCTATAATTAGAAATTAGAAGAAAAATTAGTATTTGCCATTTAATTCCAACTACCTTTGCTTATCTAGACAGATTCGCGTATTTCGTCTTCAATGTACAGACTTCTTCAGTGTCTCGAACAAATAACTCGACTAAGTCGAGACACTGAAGAAGTCTGCACATTGTAGTCGAAATACGCGTATCTGTCAAGATAAGCAAAGGTAGTTGGAATTAAATGGAAAATACTAATTTTCTTTCTAATTTCTAGTTTTCACGCTGTTTGTCGAAAAAAAGAACGACGTCGTGTAAGACGAGAGTAAGAGTAAGAGCAAGACCAAAAAGTAACGAAGATTTAAAGGACTGCCAAAATAGGGTAAGCTAAGCAAGGAAGCAAAGGGAGGTCATATTAACTGTGAAAAATTAGTTTTGATTACAAGATATATATACTTTTTTTCGAGCATGGAGTGGATCTTTTTTTTTATGCCTCCAATACAAATGCATTTATTTTTTGAACTTGTCTATTCAATCAGCAGTAAAATATCATACACACTCAGATTATTTTACAGAAAAATATTCTAAAATTTTACCAAAATCCGGTTATTTTTTTACAGATATCTGTAAAATTTCACAGAAATCTGAAAAATCGGATTACCGAACGTTCAGCTGTTGAGAATTTGGTAAAACTTTACAGATTTCTGTAAAAAAATGTAAATGTGTAAGTAATATAAAATCCTGGTATATTTTGGAAAATCAAACAAAAATATCAAAATTACGGGTTAGGGAGTAGCAAATTTAAGTGGAATGTTTGTAATTATTGTGGGTGGATCTCTTTTGAGGCAGTCACTGTATCAACGCTCTGTGATAAAAAAAACTCCCACTGCACTATTAAGTATCGTAATATACATAGGCCATGTCTAATATAAGGCTAATCAAACGCAATTTTCCCACTGATGAACTTAGATAAATTTTACTCTAGAAAATTTAATTTTAAGAATCGTCTTGATCGCTAATAATATCCACTAAAAGGCCAGCAAGTAATCGGTTGCAATCACCATTTAGGCAGTAGGAGTACAGAAGCGACAAATTAGTGGCATATTACTTGAAGATGGAAATTAATAAAACTCTCAGTGAACAAAATGAACGGCTGTGTAGATTTGGGAGTGCACGCAGTTGAATGAAATATGTATGTTAGTTAACTGCGCTTCAATCATTCCCCGCAGCGAACACTGCGAAGCCGACTGACTGATTGGATATTGTTGCTTCTGCTGGCATAACGTTATTTATGCATTGCTATTTTAACATTGTGTTCCTCCGCTGTTTTCACGTGAAACTCATCCACTGTTTTACTCGATGCCATCCCATCCGTCCATCTGAATGGTAAACAAAGATTGCGTAACGGCAACTAGAGTGCATTCACACTGCAACCGTGGCCATACCGTAGGGCCCGTAGTCAGTTCTAACCTCTGCACTGTTAGGCGTGGAGAAGGTGTAGAGCAGCTGGATCGGAGCAACCTTTTGCGAGCGAAATCTTTGACACAACGACGATGCTGGCAGCTGGTCACGTAACCGACGGCCGGCCCAATAACATCCTGCCCTGGCAAATTGCCAATCTGGTTGGTCTCTACTCTAATAGTGATAGGGTTTTATCAGCTCTCGCGAAAGGACAACATTTGCAAACGCGGGCAGTTTATCCACCTGTGACTGGGACGCATTAAAGTCAAACCAGTTCGGTTATATCAACCGGGCCGCAGTTTGCCGAGTGCGTGCATGCGATTCGGGTGGTTGAATATAAATTTTCATAAAAGCGTTTTGATCAATTTGCTAATGCAAAAGTGAGTAGCTTGGAAGCCCAATATGCAAAATTGCATTCGATATGCTGCTGCTGATGTTAGCCCATGGTTCGGGTAGCTCTTATCAAATGTGTCATGTGCCATCGACGGCTTGGTGGAATAACGGTGAACCTCACACGAGCAGTGGGCTGAGGTTGATTATTAATTCAACATTCTCTATGATATAATCGCAATTAATTCAGACTAATAGAAGAGCGCTTCATCTGCTGTTAGATAACCGATACAATATTAATATGTTGATGCCACGTATAAACAAAGGTGTTTCAAACTGCATTTCTTCAGGTACTAAGAGCCAAAAAAGAGACCTCCATCCTTGTCAATTACCTGTTTCCGTTGTCCGAAGCAACCAGATGACTGCGAGCAAACTTTTTTCACATATTTCACCACAACCCGAAATTTCTCCATTTAACGTTATTGGCTAACATAGCAGTCCAGAAGAAGAAAAAAAAACCTTTATTTTTTGGGTACTTATTTTAATGTACTGCTGTTTTTTAGCGGTAGCGCATTTCTGTGTTATTTACGAGCTGAATCCATTTTCCTGGTAGGTAGCATTTTGCATTACTTTGTCAATGGTACTTCTGCATGCTGGAAGGTTTGAGAATGACGACAACGGCTCAGCAGCAGGAGAATTTTGGATGTGAAAGCGGGCAGTGATTTCGCGGAGGAAGCGTTAAACATACACAATAGGTCATAAACAAGAAGCATAAAATTACAGTTTTAACATTTATTTACTCTGGATTTTTGCCTTGGTAAATCGGTAGGCGTTCTTCGCTGTTGGAAGTATTGTGACAGTACTTTTATGACGATGCGGTCAAGCAATGATGATGGGCCGAGGCGGGTTCGGTACGCGAAGTTCTTGATGTAGGTACATCGTTTTGAGGAGAACGTTTCACAGATTTCACTTACCAATAATGAAGACCTCATTTGCAGAAATGCTTTTTTTTTTAAATGAGATAGTTTACAATTTTATGGACGGTACAATTGATGTGGAAACTTCAAACACAGTTTAGAAAACAATAGCCTATACTTATACAATTTAATGTATTGATTTAAACGTTTTCAAATCTACTTTGATCTCACTCTAACGCAGCCAATTCTTGAAAACATCCTGGAAAATTACTACTTCTTGAATGCATCATTTTTCTTATCAGTGGCCATGCCAATTTCGTAGCAAGTGCCACAGAGAGGACTCTAGGAAATAGAGCGATTCCAGGAAGAGTGACTGCAATTGCTCTTACTTAGAATCAAGGAAAGGAAGAAAGCATGAACATCCCATACCACATACAAAATTTAAAAGTTACAGGACAATACATTTAGTTTTTCCTTTTTGTTATATAATAATCTAAAAATACAATACAAAGAACAATCCACTCTAATCCATCGAAAACTAGGATTTCAGGACCTTCTTTATGAAGGTTTACTGGCAGGGCTCTGAATACAGTAGAAACCTCTACGACAGGCCTTTGATGATATCATTGCGTAAATCCTTTCGAATCATTTTGCCAGCCGTACACGGAACATGTCGTCCAAGAAGACGCTGTTGCTAATGACTCTAAAGGAGCCACGTTAGGCAATTTTGAGTCCTCGTTTTTCAATTTTTTCAATTGTCTTTTTGTTATTTTCTTAGTTAGTGTTTGGTTTGCATGTTTAGTACGGTGTTTCGTGATTTCTTCAGTCTTTTGTAGTTCAGTCCGTGAAGTGTTTCATTTGTGTTCTATGAAAGTTTTTTCAAACAGTTTTCTCGAACTAAAATTAAGAAGTTATTGAATTGAATACTACATTCTCAAATTTGAAAAAAAAAATTATATATTGATTTTTTTTTTTTTTTTCATTTGAAACAAGGTAGTTTTTTATAAGCAAACTTTGTTTTCCGATCAAAAAAATTAAAGATTAAACGACAAATATGTAGGAAATTTTGATTTGTATGATATGAGGCAAAATTCTTTACTCTTGCGTATTTTTTTATTTTAGTTACACAACAGCTAAAAACAGTTATATTGCACAAAATTCACTAAATGTATTCTTATCGCGTCAGCCTTAAAATTGATGTTATTATGCAATTAAATAAAATATTTATTTTATTTTCTCAAAAATACTGCTTCAATCCTCTTTCTTAGCTTTTATTTCTGAATACTTTAGAAGTAATAAGAAAATTAACAAAAGATTTCTAGAGATGCAGAATCATTACAAACAAGTTTAGTAGTAGTAATTAACACTCATACCTCTCAAGCCAAAGTCATGAGTCCAAATCTCATCCCCGGTTTAGCTACGATATCACTCAAAGAGGCTGAAATTCGCAATAATCAAGAAACAAACCAAACTTTGATGTTTTGACGAAAGCATGAAGCGATAGGCAAAAGAATGCACTGAGTAAAAAAGTGTGTATTATTATTATTATTTGTTTTCTTGGTTATTTTATTTTAGTACAAGTACTATTAAGGTTTAAGTTTGCATCATGTAGACAATAAGTCCAATCAACTAAGTTGATTAAATAAATAAATGAATAAAATAAATTTATTATTTTGTTTTCTTGATTATCGAGTTTTTCAGACCTGGGCTGCTTCATCTCCCGTCGTTATTACTCAAACACCTTTTGGGTTTTTCGGTAACTTGTCAGAGGGTGAGATAAGAACTCGTGGCTTTGGCGTGAGAGGTACCCAAGTAGCACACTCCGATCATAATTAGTTGAACTTAAGAATAGTTTGAAAGACCTAGAATATCCCAAGATTTGCGCATTATGTCTGTTGACCTTCTACACTATTCAATGAATACATATAGTTCCATTGCATACCCAAAAACCTACTTCTACAACTGTAGATCTTATGTTTTGAACTCAAGGAAAGTTTGGATAACCCCGATCATTTCAGCATCATGTTATGTTTGTTTATGTCATAAAATATTCTCTAGGTATGGTTTAATACGTAGCGTTACTTTGTATAGCCCAAAAAGTTATAACTACAACAATAGATATGAAGTTCTGAGCTCCAGTGCATTTTGGGTAACCTAGAACATCCCAGAAAGAAACAAAAATATTTCAAAAATGTTAATAGAGCATTTATTTTTTCTTCCTGAACTTCTTTATTTTCAAAATGCTCTAGGTCGTCAATTAGGCCTTAAATTGAGCCTGTTTTTAATATATCCCAGACAGAAAAAAAATATGAAGAACAAATTTGCCGAAGACAGTGCACTTTTATTCAGTCTGAGTTCTATACAGGCATATTCCTTCTAGGATCATATATCACCCCTTAGGCCTGAAGTGATTATTATACTTTTTAGAAAAGGCTTGACATTAATGATTTTTATAGTATATGGCCCTAAATCAACATTGTTCTCTATTGAAGCTGATACGTAAAAATATTTCCGATCGATTGGTGCAAAATTTTTGAAAATATTTTGAGTGATGACTGAGATATTAACGCTCAAAACCTGACCACTTTTCGTGACGGTCGGAATGCGTTCTTTTTTTTTTTTTTTAAATTGTACCACAGTATAGAAAAAAAAAAAGACAAAGTTTCGCGCCAAATTTTTTTTTGTGATAGCTTAAAGTACATTTTCATTACACTAATCAATAAGGTTACTTCAACTACATTTCATACGGACTCCCAATTTTTCCAACCATACGATTGAAAATTACGATTTTCAATGGTATATAATTTATGAAAATCATTTGGAAATATTTCAGGGGCGCATTCTCGTTAGGGAACGTCCATTAATTATGCCACGCAAAAAGTTACTTTATATAACCCCCCTCCCACCACCTTGTCAGGTTTTTTGAATGGAGCTGCATATTGTTTTGTATGGATCGTCACGTTTCCCACCCCTCCCCTCCTACCACGTGACATATTTAATGGACTTTCCCTTATATTGTATATGAATAATTTCAACTAAATCAATGTCAATTGACTGGGGTGTGTATGTAGGACACATAATAGTGATGTTATATACTGAAACAATCATGGGTGCTTTTTTAAAATATTGGTTATTCCATATGATTGATTTCATATCTATCTTAGGCCTGACTCAAACGCTCTTAGGTTTGTTCGACTATTTTTCGAGGCTGAGATATATTTTTTTACGCAATTGTTGAAAAATTACTATGCTAGGTTTAAGCGTCCTCGTCAGGTATTACCTTGCTAATCCGAAGAGAAAGTCTACAAAGAGAATTGATCAGTAATCATGGTCTCCTCTCCCGTATTACGGCAAATTTCTTCGTTAAGTTCTTCACTTGTTCATTAATTCCTTTTACTCATTCATAAATTTACAATAAAACTATTGGTTGGAGCATCTCCTGAGCAATTGATGACAAATATATGCTAAAAAGCCTATACTATCCTTGTCAAACATTGACGGATCTTCAATGTTTAGATCTAATAGATCAACCTCATAATAATGCGCCTTTGATGTTACTTCGCACTATAGAATGCACATCTCAGCTCGATACTAAAAAATCAAACATTTTTTTCTTCAAGAAAGATCAAACTATAGTAAAGATTATGCATGTCAAAATAAAGTGCCCACTTTTTATTTTCTTTTAAAAAACAAGTAGTAAATCCAGTCTGTTGAGTGATCAGTAGTTGATGTGTCCTCCCCTGGCCTTCAACAGTTTTTGCAAACGTTTCGGCATACTCTCCACCAGATTCTTCAGGTGTTGTGGGTCAAGATCTTCCCAGGCGTTCTTAAAAGCTTGAAAATAGTTATGTTTGTTGGTTACTCCTGTCCAAGATGTATCACAGATTCTCTATTGGGCTCAAATCTGGATCCTTTGACTTCTTCGCGGTATGTTTTGGGTCATAATCTTGCTGGAACACACATTTGTTTTCCAGCCCAGTTTTAAATAACAAAACCTCCAAATTCTCACGCAATATGTCGATGTAGGAATCTGCTGTCATAATACCATCGATGTTTACCGAAGCACCAACACCCGCCCAAGAAAAACAACCCCACACCATCACGTTCCCTCCACCATGCTAAACTGTGCCCTGGATATGTCGATCATGAAGTGCCTCTCCAGGTCTACGCCATACACGAGCTCGTTTTTTACTGTTGAACAACTCGAATTTGGACTCATCAGTCCATAAAATAGTCTTCCAATATTCTAAAGGTTTATCACCATGTTCCCAAACAAATTTCAGTCGTTTCGCTTTGTTGACTTTACTACTAAAAGGCAGCTGCTTACAAAACCTGATCTTCATACCGTGTTCAGCGATCCTTCTGCGTAGAGTACTGTCCGAGATCGGTTGTTGAATCACTTCCTTGATCTGGGGTAACCTTCGGATTTTTCTTAATTTCTCGAATGATTCTCGCATCGGTTCGGGAATCTGCTCTACGTTTACTTTCTCTTCCTGGGCGATCAGCTACTGAACCATAGGTTTTGTACTTAGCGAAAAGTTTGGTAATCGCTGCTTTGCTGTGTCTATACTTTCCACCAATCTTCAGTGTTTGGAAATCTATCATGATACTGCTGAACCATCATGTGTCAGGCTACTGATAGTTCACGAACATATTTTTCAAATGATACAAAGGATCAGCTATCTCTGCCGAATAAGAGTAGTCAGTTTTGTACGATTGAATAGAGGAAAACGGAGAACAAAAGCTCTACAATATACAGACGATCCGACCATAGCACCGAACAGCACGAGGAATGATTGTGTCAGTGCTTGAACATCTATCACCATACTGCTGAACCATCATGTGTCAGGCTGCTGATAATTCATGAGCATATTTTTGAAACGATACAAAGGATCAGCTACCTATGCGTATTCAGTAGTGTAACATCGAGTGAATGAAGCCCCCGTTTTGCCAACAAAACCATTATCTTAAATGATCTTTATTATGGAAATATCCAACCGATTTGGAATATGTTAGCAGTGTTGGATTTAGAAACTCAACCACTTTCTCAAAACTGTCTCATTTGACCGATGGACAGCATCCGTCTCCGGAATAACCGGATTTCCGGAACCGTGTTCTGAAATTGGTATAAATATTAGATTTCAATAAAAAATCAACAATAACGATACTAAAAGTTGTGGAATGAATACACAGGATTATGTGTGTGTGATTTCCATATGACAATCCGGAGACTTGATCCTGGAACGGTTACTCCGGAACAGGTTCCTATGGGCCACAAATGACCCGAAAACAAGTTGTATTGAACCCTAGCAATATGGGTGTCAAAATTACTGGTATCGTTCCAGAAGAAAGTTTGCCATATTTATTAGACCATCCGGTCATTTGGCTTTGGAGTGGCCAGTTCAGAGAAGGTTTCCATAGGGTCTCTAATGGCCAGAAAATGATTTGATTTGAACCCTAGCAATATGGGTGTCGAAATTCTTCGAATCGTTCCAAAAGAAAGTTTGTCATAATTATTAGACCATTCAGTAGCTTGGCTTTGGAAAAGAATAAAAGAAAACTAGGCTCGCGTTTGGAGTTTGGAGCAAAGTTCTTGGAATGGAAATTTCATATTGAACGGTTTCAACAATTTTGATTCTCTCTGGGGGCGACCCCGGCGTATTGGTTAACATCCAAACCTCTCACGCCTAAGGGAAGGTCCATTAATTACGTCACGCAGTAGGGGGGCGGGGGGGGTTGAGAAAACGTGATGATCCATACGAAAAAAATTGAAGGTTCATACAAAAAACGTGACAAGGGGAGGGGGGGGGGTTATAAAAAGTCAATTTTTGCGTGACGTAATTAATGGACGTTCCCTAAGTCACGAGTTCGAATCTGACTCCCGGAGAAGTTACGAAAAATGCCCAAAAGTGGTGTTTGCCTGACTACGACGGGAGATGAACCAGCCCGAGGCTGAAAATCTCGATAATCAAGACAAAAAAAAAAATTGATTCTCATATTGCTAGTGTTCAATTTAAATTATTTTCTGAGTGTGTGTGTGTGTGTGTGTGTGTGTGTGTGTGTGTGTGTGTGTGTGTGCGTGTGTGCGTGCGTGTGTGTGTGTGTGTGTATGTACAATCCAACGCTCACCGTCCGGCAGTGTTTTTATGGAAGAAAACTGTTTGCAGTTAAAAGAACTTTTGTCGACACGACAAACATTTTTAGCCCGGGAGTTGGAAGGTGATAGCTCTGTTGAGTTCCAGTGACCCATTTCAGAATGGCTGGCTACTCACGTCCATTCCGAGGTCATTTTCACTTCCAATAGCCCCGCATATACACAATACAAACATCAAATGGAAATTAGTATTGTGCATACACTTCCACCATCAAGTCATATTGTTTTGACGATGGCACGTATTAAGTAGTATCGCTGAAATTTAGTTATAATTGGATAGATCTCACCGGAAATTGTTGCTGATGTTCAATCTTCATTTAGATGGCGACCCTGTGATGCTAAAGGATGCATTTATGTCTCTAAAGGAGAGCTCTCCTCTATTCGGCAAATATTTCCACATCATCCTTTTCGCGTGGAACGGCACGAATATATTAAGAATTTCGTGCACAAATTAAATACAATGAAAATCACAGGTTAAAAACACTTTCGAGTAGAAATTTAACTTGAAAAATCACAATTACTGGGCAATGAATGTAAAAAAATTCACAGCTTTCCCTCTGTAGACCACGTGATGAGTGCATCTGAAATTATATGCCAGCCACTCAGACGCACTGACGCGCATACGCGTTAGCTTCGATCATTGCTTCTTACCAGCAAATGGCCGTTTTTAACATTGCACTAGTCTTCTTTTTTTCACTTCACACTCTGCCATTTACCTTAATCCCTCGTTATGACGCGACTCTATATCGACTTCAAAACTGCGAATAATCATGTTTGTTTTTTTGTTTGTTTATTTGCGGCACTTTACACATTTTTGTGCATTCGTGTCGGAAAAACTGAGCTTAAATGTACAGAGTGGTTGAATATACAGAGTGGTTTTTAGTTTCTCATTTCTTCTTCGCTTATTCAAAAATTTCCTACTTTTTCTTCTCTTTGACTTCCCTTCGTTTCTCCTTTTTCTTTGTCTTCTTGACCTCACTTCTTTTCTTCTTCTTCGTCAATTTCATCGGTGGAAATGTAGCGACTAATCGGTTATTTCCTCCGGGTGGAGGAGTGGTATGCCGTGATTTCAATTGACGTCATGTCGTTTGAAGATACCGCTGCGGCTTGGCTGTGACCTGGAAAGATCACCGAGACAGTAATCATGAATACACTCGCGAACAAGCGGAAAAATACTCGAATTTAAACTTTTTACCGGGTGGCAGCTCCAACAAACAAAACAAAGCTGTTTTAGATATTTGCATATTTTGGGAGGGCATCGATTATATTCACTACGTCGTACACAAAACACGCGAAGTTTTTATGATTGAACAGTTTGTTTAAGTTGAATTACGAATTAATTTTGATATTTTGTTTCGCTGAAACGAGGCAGCAAGAAAAAAGAAAAGAAATTAATGTCAATGATATTCTGTATTAAAAACTGCAATAAAAATTATCATTCCCCGGCTAATATTTTTTTTTGTTAAATGCAACCATAAGTGATTGTGTTGATTGTACATAATATACTGCTGTTTTCAATATCTGTCAAAAAACCATAAAAAAACAAAATTTTGTTGAATACACATTGCTTTTTTATTATTTACAAATACAGAATTTTTTAAAACGGAACAAAAAATAGTTGCTGCCAAAACATAATTTCTTTGAAAATAAACAAAAGAGTGTTGTGGCTTTAATTGATCTTTTGAATTTGAAGAGATCTTTTTTTGTTGATAATATTTCAATTGATAAAATTTAACCAGATTATGTTTTACTCCGAAATAATTTGAATGATTTTGTTTTTGTTTAATTTTTATTCAATAATAAAAGAAATAAAAAACAGCCCAACTGGGGATAAGTTGTGGGCTTGTGCATTGATTGTGTTGGCAATAAGATTTTCAAAAAAGTTGGTCTACATGGTTTATGAACAGGCCTTTATAAATAAACAAAAAAAAACATAGCTTCTTCATACTCACACCAAAAAATCACTCTGTTTTGAATAAACAAAATATTGTGTTGCGATTCACAACAAGGTTCCTATTCAATTCATGAAAAAGTTCCGAGTAAATTCAATATTTCATTCCAAATCAAACCAATAAAATTATTTAAAGTAGTCACTGCTGTGTGATATTAATTCAAATGATATTTTTCACCTTAAAAAAATCGCTCTGTTTTGAATCAATCAAATATTTTGTTGCTATTCAATACAAGGTTTCTATTTGTTTCAATTCATAATAATGATTCAAACCAATTCGAAATTGAATTCATTTCAAACCAATAAAACTATTTAAGGTACTCATCACGGTCTGACATTAATTTAATAATATTCGATTTATAACAATCAAATTTATTTCAAACTTATATGGTTAATTTAATGTTTTAACAAAATATATTTATGAGCCTCTGTCTTCGATAATTTTTCTAATGTATGTTCAAGAATAATCTATTTTAATTTTAATGTATGTATCGATATAAATATAAATACGTAAAGATAAAAATATAAATAGATATTATTAGTTATATCAATAAAACACGACGTTAAATTATATAAAGCATGATTTTGTTTTGGTTTTGTTGAATCAGTTAATCAGTTTGATTGGTCTATATATGAACCAACATTTTATTTGAAATTATTCCTATTTTGGTTGATATAACTACGTACTTTTTTGTGTGCTGATCTTCAAAATGATCATCAAAATGGCTATCACTTTCGAGAGCTCTACGTCTGAATCTGGTAGGGCCAGGACAACTGAACCTCAGTTTTTAGTATCAGCAGTTCAAAACTCGAGGTTTTGCATTGAGATATCATAAAACTACATGCCGTGGACCTACCGTCCGTTAGAGCCAAAAAAAAAATTTTTCATAATATTATATGTTGGTACTGTTAGACAGTTTACAATTCATGATTTGTCATCAAGAAGTGAGAAGAGAAAGAAATTACTTCTATGTACCACATAGAGTTGAAACTTTCTCTTCGAAGAAAAAATGTGCAAAGAATTAAGCTGCCGGAAACATTTAATGCATCGAGCATATTTCTGAATGTAATTCCGAATAGTGCAGAAAAACTTTACAGCTATTTAGATTCAAATTTGCAAACACAAACAAATTTCGATTGAAACATTTTTTTTTCTTCCGTTCACCAAAGGCAGCAGCCGCTGAACCAATGTGTTCACGTTCATTTAGGGAACGTTCATTAATTACGTCACGCAAAAATTGACTTTTTATGACCCCCCCTCCCCCCCTTGTCACGTTTTTTGTATGGACCTTCAAATTTTTTTGTATGGATCGTCACGTTTTCTCAAATCCCCCCTCCCCTCCTACTGCGTGACATAATTAATGAACCTTCCCTTACATCAGCTGAATATGAACCAATCAGTATACGCAACAGTATTGACACAACAGTTTCATGAAGACAAACTGATCCGATACATACCGAAAACGGAATACAGAAGAACACAAATGATCATAACCGAGAACGTTCAGCAGCAGAATTTACTTTGACCATGCATTTGTCACTGAAGACTAGCGAAAAACATTCTTCTTGTCCCCTTCTGTGCGATGGTTCGTAGCTTTAGGAATAGACAAGTCTCACATGAGTAAATGATTCATCTAGTATCATTCAGGAACAAAAGGCATGTGAACCATTCGGTAATATACGAAATGGGCAAACACTGCCAATCTTGCGATGTGATTCATCTTTCTCGATGCCACGAATAACACATTTTCGGATCTGCAAGGGAAAAGTTTAGCTTGCCACCGTATTATCCATGGTTATTTAGATAACTCGCACTGAATCTTTCTGACCGACAACTGAAATACGTCAGAAGATCAACAAACACTTGGAAACGTCAAAAAAATTGAATACGAGGGGTGTTTGGATGTAAAAATTACATACACATAATATATTTTTCATTTATTACAATAGATCTAAAAAATGGTCGCAGTGATGAAAATACCCGACAAGGAATAAATATTTTCAATTGGGTTTTTTTATTATGACACACCAAATTTACACCACGTAGGGTTCAAAAAATAATTTTGCAAAAATGTGTATTATCCATTGCAATAATACATATGCATCTTTAAAATAATAATATTATCATGCTTAGAAAAATATATGAATACGATATAATGAGTTTTTCAATGACTTTAGAGATGATGAGCGTGATCATGAGAAAAGTGGGCACTTTATTTTGGCGGTGATTGTAAGTACAGTTTATATGGAGTCAAATGGTTGCATGTACGTATGTCACGTCCTCTTAGTACTCAAATGCGTTATCATATGTGATTTTGTGTGTACTGGGTTATAATTTGAAATATATTGCTAATCAACAATGTATGTTTGACTCAGCGATGTTGATTGGGAAACTAAGATAATTATAAATTAACACTTCATTCTAAATTCTACTAGTTTCCCAATCACAGTCGTTCTACTAACACGCTCAAACGAGTTTTTCAGAAAGTGTTTAATAAAAAAGTGATTTTCAGCGCTGTTTTTCAGTATTTTTTTCACTCAAATGTTACATGCAACATAAAATAAAGAAAATTCTAAGATATTAAGAAAAATCTGACTCTTCCGGAGATTAGAACTCGTCACTTTTCTGATAATAAAAATCCGGAAAAATCTGAAATATGGTTATTTCGTTTTGTATGTAACATTAAAATATTTTCATATTTAAATCCACCGGGCCTGAAAAAATAGTCACACACATATCCAACGAGTGATTTCCGTATGTAAGATTTGCTCTGAAACAGTGAGTTTTTGATAGACTTTTGACCTGTAATGAAGAATACTTTTGCGTAGATACTACTAAGAACCCTTTCCAACCAAAAACATCCAACCATCCGAAAAGATTCTACTCTTTTCGAATCCAACTTAAAAAACCAATCTGCAGGACTCTAAAGTTAAGGACTTTTAAAAAACGTTTGTTTGACGAATCGTTTGTGTCCGGCTTCTCTTGAGAATTGTGGTACCTATTGTACTAGATTCTTATAACGGCTTGTTCATATGTTAACGGAAATTGGTAAAATAAGTACAAGAATATGTTTGCTACGTCAAAGTTCAAGATATTACGCTTCGAATTCAGCCCAAAATGTATTGTTTGGTGTAATTAATCACCAGATCACCTGGAAACCTGTGCGTATGTATGTATGTATGTATGTATATATGTATGTATGTATGTGTGTATGTATGTATGTATGTATGGTAGCCACCATCCTTTCATGCGCTTGGATCGGATGCCGCTCCACTTAATAGCAAGATCAAGTTGAGCCACCGATTTGAATTCACAATATCGCTGTTTGAAGCGCTAAAAACGGAGCGGTGGATCCGCAATCAGGGACACACACGCAAAATCCAAGAGAAAATTATGAATTTCCTTCCAACGATACGATCTAAGAAATCGAATAACCCAATTCGAAATACTAACTAAGCTTTCTACATGATGGTTTATTAAGAAGGGCGCGTCACTCTCACTGAAACCGTTGGAGTAGACTTCACAGCATCATAATCGGATCGGTAGGATAACCTTATGTTCGTCTAGCAAAATTACATAATTTGATATCCACATTCGCATGGTTCTCGTCGCAAAGTAGAATCAACCTATTAAAAATACACCTTTATTTGAAAGCGTGAAAATGAACGACTTTACATAAATTTTGTCTTGGGGGAATGCATTGCGCATGTGAGATAAATGGTGGAACGGTTATAAATTGGTCAAACACGATTAAATGTACACTGATTAGTTTATTATAAAAATGATCAATCGTTTAATTTTTTTTTTTTGAAGTTCATTGTTTACAATTCATAGGAAAATTATTTGATTGGGCTTCCAATTTTCCAAATACGAACTGTCGGGCGTTACGTACGTTTTACACCTTCCATCAAGTTTTGTACCGCTGTTATATCTGCGTTATTTGATGCTGAATGCCAATTTGTCTTGATTTCCAACTGTACTTTGAGTTCTCTTGAGGTTTTTCTTGAGATTTCTCTTGACGATTGCCCAATATTTTTCAATTGGGCGCAGCTCCGGTTTCTCATTGAGAACGATGTGTACACTATTGGCAGTACACCCTTTCTGAACGATTATTTTCGTAGTGGCAAAAGTGAGGTCTGGCCAAAACAGAATGAAAAAATATGCGTTTTTGCAAGCGTCCCTTTAAATATCTTGATTTCCAAAGCCGAAACTTTCGCTTTTTAGCCTAAAGCAGTAAATCACCAGCCAAACCAAGTTTTTTTTATGGAACTTTGACTTTTTTCTAATTAAACTTATTTTTAACCTTTCTGTGTCAGCTAGCCGTATAAAACGCTTGACCTGAGAGCTGCTTGAAATTAGCCTTGCCGTATATTGCTTGTCCATCACGACGCAATCAACCTTGGTCAACAAACTCATGTACAACTTACGCGCTCTTCATTTGCCTGTCGTGTTTTGCTTATCATTTCGATTTGGTGTCACTTTAACCTTAGATGTTGAAAGTCCAGCTTGTCTAGTTGCTCTTTGAACTGTTGTGTGGGACTTTCCTAATTTTTTTACGATATCGCTGATGGAAAGGTTGGGATTTCATTTGCCGGTCACTGCGGTTTCCTGGTCTCGGTTTGCTCCTGATCCCGGTTTCCTGTCAATCGTCAGACGTTTTCTGAACACTCTTATAACATTCGTGACGGTTGATTTGACAATATTAAGTGATTTTGCAAAGTTGGTGTGGAAATGATTTGGATTTAAATTATGCGCGTGCAAAATTTGAATGCGCTGCTCTTCTTGCTTGGATACCATTTTGACAAATGATTAGAAAAGGGCAAAAACGAAAGAGAATCAACATTTCGTACGCATACATTTACAAAATAAGGGGTGTTCAAGCTTCTCAAATGCACGATTGAAACAACTATGTTACATTTGAGTTGTCCGAATTTTGACCGTTCCACCCTTTATTCTCACAACGAACATGAAAATGGTTCGACGGATGCATATGAGTGATCATTCCATAAAAAATTCATCTATTTTCAAAAACCTATCATATGTACCTAGTCAAAATATACTAAGGAGTGTATCGAAAAGTAGTTATAAACATTCGATGCGTTATTACGCATAAACTACTGTATATATTTTTAGCGTGTAAGCGCCATTTGCTTTGTTTACATGTCAAAAATGATTATTCGGTTCATTCATTTCCGTTGATAAAGTTGTATTCAAAATGTCGCGAATTGAATTTGAGACTAAAAAGAAAATTCTGCACACTTGGTGCACCGAAAAGGGTGTTACTTACAACCAGACTGCGAAAAGAGTACATGTTCACCCGGCAAGTGTAAAACGCATCATCGAAAAGTTTGGTAAGGAGTGCTCCCTCAAGGATTTACCAAGAAGTGGCCGGAAACCCGGCTCCAGCAACCCCGATTTGGACCAAAAAGTTGTGGATTATATTCAACGGAACAAATCTGCCTCTACTCGCGATCTAGCCAAGAAGTTCAGGACCAGCATCGGAATGATTCAACGAATCAAGCGCAGGAATGACTTGACGACGTACAAAAAGCAGAAAGTGCCCAAACAAACTCCGTAACAAAAGTCTCGTGCCAAAACCAGGGCTCGAAAGCTGTACAGCTGCATTTTGGACAATGTCGACCAGTGCATTTTGATGGATGACGAAACATACGTTAAAGAAGATTCAAGAACGCTACCGGGGCCGCAGTTTTATACTAAATCTGTTGGGGAACGTGTGCCAACCACGCAGATACGACTGTTGCGATGGAGAAATTCGGTCAGAAGGTGCTCATTTGGCAAGCTATTTGCACATGTGGCTTGCGTTCTTCAATTTTCTATACAAAAGGAACTATAAATGCTGAGATTTATCAAAAGGAATGTTTGAAGAACAGGTTGCTACCATTGTATAGAAAGCACCAGTCCCCTCCTCTCTTCTGGCCAGATTTGGCATCGGCACATTACGCCAAATCCACTCTACAGTGGCTGACGGAGAATAACATCAAATTCGTAGAAAAAGACATCAACCCACCAAACTGTCCCCAGTTGCGACCGATCGAACGCTATTGGGCAATAGTCAAGCGTATATTTAAGAAGGATGGTACAGTGTCCCAAAACATGACCGATTTTAAGAAAAATTGGGCAGCGGCATCCAGGAAGTGCACAAAGGTCACTGTGCAGAATTTGATGGCAGGTGTCAAATCAAAGGTACGGGCATTCAACAGAAATGAACATGATTACTAGTTTTTCCGTTTGGATCTTTTGTAAACATGTTAAGCTATAATAAACTGAAATAGTATGTTAATTTTAACCATGTTTTCATGCCTATTTTATTATTTGGAAGTTTATAACTACTTTTCGATACACTCCTTAATAAAATGTAAAAGCAATAGAAAGATAATTCTACTTAGAAAGTCTTTCTAGGAGATGTAAGCATTAGAGCATTTAAAATTGTGTTTCATTCTACGAAAAGCTGTTACTGGCAAAATAATATTTCCAAAATAAGTGGGTTCTTGCATACAATATTGTCAATAATGCATGAAATTTCTCAAAAATGCACACGATTTATAATGTAAACCTGGTTATTTTGTGACGTTCCATTCATGTGTATGAAAAAATTACAACACTCTTCGAGCTGTGTAGGAAATAGTTCTAGACCGAGGAGTCAAGTCCTTTAAAACTTAAGTGATAAAAGTGTGTACAGTTTTTCTCTGTGCTCTTCTATGTTTATGAAAAAGATAGGTTAGTTAGATGTTTTAAATTTCTACAAGTTCACTTACGAAGTACCTCAGATTTAATGTTGTTTGCTGAGGCTAGTAATAAGATTCATAAACTCTTTTTATGCAGAAGTTTTTGACGAGCAACTTATTAAAATGTCTTCACCAACGAAAAAAAAATACCGCGGTTTCTACCATCATCATAAAGTGCATTTTCTAGTCATACTCATACTGTACACGAATTACCCGCCAACCACCCAAACAACCTCCCACCCACACTTCTGTCACCCTTTCCACACTCTACGACCCGCTTCCAGTGCACGCTAGTAGGGTCTCTTTCGCATGTATCACTCATTACTATGTGCATCTATTCATCCACTCATACCCTTCCTCTTCTCACTTGGCTTTGCTCTCCTCCATGCCTTGTGCTGTTTATCACTGCTGACACACTGAACGCTTATTCGCCTATTCGCGACACGACGCGCCAGCAGCAAAAAACGTACTTACCCACCTACCAACCTACCAAGCCGTATGCAACGTACGTAGAAAAACTCGTTTAGAGGGTCCATATCGCAGTGCCTGCGGACGAGACTTGGCTTAGAACCTACACCAAAGCGGAGAGAAGCGATCTAGTGGATTCAGCGAGTCGCATTTTCGACGACGACGGCGACAACGACGACCGCCATTGGCGAATGGCAGCCAAGCAGGGTGGTGGTCGAACGGATGCAACTTCAGCAGCGAGAGTTCATCGATCTATCAAACGCCACAAGGACGGCTCGCATATCGCATAAATATTAGCTAATCATTTCTTTATTAGAATAATTACCTGAAATTAGCCGATGCAAGCGCGGGGGGAGGTGGTGGAGGTATCACTTATAACCTGCCCTATGACGGCTATGGTGGCTAGAGCCGCATGGAAACGGTTCTGTGCGATGATGCCGGGAGGCGCTTCGTGTTGCCGCGCTAGTAGATGCTGGTGGTAGCCACTTATGGTGCCAGTTTAGGGGGTTGAATTAGCCGATGAATTTGTGAGTTGGTGGCTAGATGAAGATAAAAGGTGTTTGCTTATCTTACGACACGCCGTCTCCGTTAGGCTTTTGGTAGAATTGTGCTGACAAATTGTGTTTGTTTTAATATCTCGGCGAAAAATAATTAAGTTGAACACGTCGTTCTAGATAGTACTTGATAGGATACTTATCACAGCGAATCGAAATCTTATCCATCGACATTTTTAGCGTGCAGACTGACCTTGTTCGTGGGAAACTATCTGCTATCTCGGTTCGTCTGGAGTACCATCGTTCACTTTCAATGGGAAAGCATCATAAAGGGAGATCGTCAATAACCCGCTTATACTTTCTTTGGTATACATAAAGGGACGTGCATTCCATTTCACATGATCACCAATCCCCGCAATAAAAAAGAGCGAACAATACTTGAAGTTTGTTAAAGTTTTAGTTTGCCTTTTGTTAATGGAATTATGCTTTGAAATTCAAAAGAAATGTGATGAGATATGCCGTTAAGTGTCAAGCAGGTGTTTTTTCTATATTCTGGATTGAGAGTTTTAAATGGTTCAACCAACACAAATTAATTACAATTGTCACAAACCACACTTGGGTCAAATAAACATTCCAACTCAATGTTCATTGCAACTTGTTACGCGAAACTGACACCATAAATCATTGCCGTCACTTTTCTAATTATCTCGACAAATGCAGACTTCCAAGTTAGCTGCCAGTCGATACTTCACGCCGCCATTTTTAACCATCGACTAAGGATCTAAGAAAAGTTCACTGGCTGACCTTCTGATGTGGAATCGAGCTGAACAACGCCGTTTTACCGTATCTATCCTTTGGTGTACTGCAACACGGCAATGGTGCGTTGGTGCTAGGTGTATGTTAACAACCACAACAATTTAGTCTCACTTGAATGTAGAAGCCCCTTCTAAGGCTGACTGATAGTAAGTTGATACGCACAAAAAGACTTGTATTTCATGGTTCAATCAGTTTAAAATGTCCATTAATGGTTGCTTTACAGTATTTCTATTAAAACTTCAAAGCTACAGCATTAAATAGATGGTTACATTTCTTCAGTTGATCGATCGGGCCCATCAGCGCCCACACGGTGTAAACGGACACGGAATAAGCGCATTTCTTCTACTTTGCCCGCATTAGCTGGATGTCTTTGACTGCCTCGCCACTTCGTCAAAGTCGCTGCTTTGAAATTGCTCAGTATTTTTAGATTGGTTGAAAATCATTTGCCTAGAAACAAAATCAATCTTGTTGGTAGTATACCACTCCAGAACCACCTTGGAGTAGTCGCAGTTAGCCAAATTGGACTAAAAGATAACTTTGTCCCTATGCTTGCGGAAGATGCTTTTTCAGGCATTATTCGATGTAAACTTGGAATGTCATCGTTGAGGATGTGACGATTCATGGCCTGCTTCGCGTCGGCAAACACGAACTTAAATCTTCCCGGCAAATCCCCACGTCTAGTCGCGATGTTAAACTTTTGAAACTACTTAATTCGAGTTTGACATATGTTTCGTCATCGATCAAAGTGCAGCCCTTGTGTTTCGTCAAAAGACGGTCGTACAAGAGGCTTGCATACCTTTTGGCCACGGAATTCTGCTTCATCTTCCGCTTCAGATGTTTACTGGCTTTGTACGACTTGTATGCTTCCCTGGCAAGGATGTTCCGCACCGTTTGAAAGTTGGCGTTGAGCCTTCTGGTCACATCTTGGATCGAAACACCGGGATTGGTTTTAATGTACCTCAACACCTTGCTGCGAATTTGACGATCCCTGGATCCAGTTTTTTGGCAGGCTCGCTGATTCTTTTCAACACTCAGGGTTTCCTTGTGGGTTTTGAGCACTCGAATAATTGTTGTTATCGGCATCTTCAGCACTCTAGCTTGAAAAAAGACCAGACTCCGTATTTTCCAGGTATATGTGCACACTGTTATTTCTTCTTTTGAGTTCAATTTGACGTTATTTCTAAACGCGATCGACTACTTTGATCAAACTTGCACCACTGGTTCTCTTTAGAAGTGGAAACAAACAACTGTTAAATATTTTCGATTCCCAATACCAGAGACATGTTTGCGGCACGCGAGGGGTCATAAGTAAGAAACCGTCCATCTGGTGCCAATCAACAAACAATGTCCCAAGGGCTGAACTGAAAAAAATAATTAAACACTAAGCACACTTATCACCCAAAACACACAAAACATAAAACAAAGCTGAAGAGCCCAATGGGCTGAAACACTTAATTTGTTAAATTAGTATATAAGACAAACCATGAAAATAAAGATCAATTTTACTACTACTATATCTGGTGCCAATTACAGCTGTCATTTGATAAATAGCAAATATTTATCGACTGAATTTTCTGTTTAACCCAAAACTTGTTACGATTTGTTTTAGTACTTAAAGTTATTTAAAATAACAGTTACTGCAATAGTTTATAAATGTAAAATTGAAAAGAAGGTTTACAGAATAAGCTAATTGTTTTCATTGAACTTTGCATAGTAAGAAAAGTTATGAGAGATAAACGTTATACAACACCTCGTAATAAGATGTTGAAGCGTCAAACTGCTGTTGCGTCCTCCGTTAGCTCAGTCGGTAAAGGCGCAGCTACACCATGCTGGAGGTGGCTGGGTTCGATTCCCGGTCTGGGCTAGGAATTTTTCGTTAAGGAAAATATCTCGACTCTCAGATCATAAAGTATGATTGTACTTACCACACAATCAAATTAATGCAAAAATAGTACCCTGGCGTTGATGGCTATCCATCAATCAATAACTGTGGAAGTACTTTTAGAAAACTAAGATGAGAGCAAATAATAAGTGAATTGTGATAGCAACAAGCTTAAAATTCCAGAAAAGAAGAAAAAAAACCGTTAAACTATTGAAGTCCAAATCCGAAGCACACATAACATAAGTCAATAACACTGGTTGACAAAATCTGAAAAAAAAAGTCTTGAGACCCAGACCGCCATGCCAATTTCCTTTAACTTAGGTCCCAAAACCACCGAAATCGTTTTGCCGCGACGAATGACCCCTAGGGCTTAAGTCCAGTATAAACAATAAAGAAGATGCAGAAGACCGAATATCGTATGTTGACTTTCAGCGATTAGCATTTTTCTTCACAAATTGGCATCAAAAATTGAAATTTTGATGTATTTTAGAAGCACTCAAATAACTGCCACAGCTTAAGTATTAATGCTCCAGATGCATTTTTTTCACCGAGGTCTCGAAGTTGCTAGGAATTACAACACTTTTGATTGTTATTTTTGTATTCTCCCCAGCGCGGAAGTAACGATCTTTGATGAAGTTTTTTCAGAAGCAGATAATTTATCATCTCCATGCAAAGCGCTAGGAGCAGACAGTAATTTTATTGCTAGAACAAAATAGACATGTAGAGAAAGTGTATTGATAGATCCGTAAGGGAACGGGAGGCTTTTGAAAATTGAATAGATGTAAGTTTGAAAACGAGCGGAGGGCATTTGAACGGTAGTATACGATCAGGCACATAACCCTTTGTCATACTACCCTATGCAGGATAGGCAAGGGGGGAAATCCCCTTGACTAACAAAAGGTTATGCAACCGATCGTGCTCTTATACTACCTATTACTTGTTTCTAGTTCTAGCGATTTGTCCGTCTCCTAATACTGCCTAGCAGGAATTACAATCTATGGATGGGAAGCTGGGTGGGAATTTAAAGTATGGTTTACAGAACACATTAATTTGAAATTCTGAATTGTCTAAACACTTATAACAATACAATTCATGGTTTTCTTTTAACGTTGAACAAGCTTTGACTTTTGAACATTTTTTGAAAACCAAAAATAAGCATACACAAACACAGATAAAAAAAAGCTCATAGTAAACATACAGGTTAACCTAACTACCATCTAAGGCGAATGTCAGTTAATAACACATAAATGAGTCTCTTCTTCTTCTTCTTCTTTAGCATTTCAAGCTTATTGCTTTCACAATTAGCTTATTGCTTGCTCACAACTAAGTGTTCTAAATGCACTTCCACAGTTATTAATTGAGAACTTTCGATGCCAGTTACCATTTTTTCATTAGTATGATTGTGTGGCAAGTACAATCATACGCTATGCCCAGGGAGTCGAGAAGTTTTCCTTAACGAAAAATTCCTAGACCAGACCGGGAATCGAACCCAGCCACCTCCAGCATGGTGTTGCTTTGTAGCTGCGCCATTACCGACTGAGCTAAAGGAGGACCCATAAAAAAGTAAATGAGTCTCATGTACTCCAAATCACACACAGCCAAAATATCTCAAATTGGCACATTGGGATGTCTACCTCGAGCGCGAAGGGAATCATAAAGCTCAGATCTAACTCCACGATGCTCAGCACAAGACCAAATAATGTGATCTGCCCTGTCCACATTCACAGAGATTGCTGTCGCTCAGCCCAACTCAGTATAAATGAGCGTTCAAAAAATAATGTCCAATGGACATGAGGCGAGACATGACATGAATGAAGTCTCGACCCACATCCAAACCCCCAAACCATGATTTCTTTAACATTTTTGGGATGATAGAATATTGCCATCGTCCCAAATCTCCTTTACTCCATTTATACTGCCAGCTGACGAGTGAATGTTGACAAAAAATTCGTTGAAGGCGATTTTTCGATCATAAATATCGCCTTCCATAGCGCCCACCTTTGCAAGCGAGTCCGCTTGCTCATTGCCCGGAATTGAACAATGAGATGGACCCATACAAAGGTGATGATAAAATAACGCGAAGATAAAGCACTTAGAAGCTCCTGTATTTTCATGAGAAAATACTAGGAGTGCTTTACCGGCCTCAAAGAGCGAATAGCCTCTATAAAACTGAGACTATCCGTGAAAATGAAGTACTGATCCGGTGTTAATGAGGCAACGATTTCTAGCGTGAAGTGTATTGCCGCTAATTCAGCGACATATACGGAACAAGGAGCTTGAATCGTAGATTGGCGCTTTAAATTTCATTAAATATACCAAAGCCTGCTGACTCCTCTATCAATGATCCGTCAGTGAAGAACGATTTAGTGGAATCAACTTGGCTAAACTTTGCAGCAAATATTACCGGAGCAATCATAGGACGATGATGCTCTGGGATTCCACGAAGCTCCTGCTTCATGGATAAATCAAAATGAACCGAATTGTCGAAATCGGAGAAGCAAACACGATTGGAAATGTTCGGCGAAGGGCTGACATCCTGTGTTATGTACAAATGGTACAAGGTCATGAAGCGGGTTTGAGGATTCAACTCAAGGGGCTTCTCAAAATTTTCGATCACCTGGGGGTTCATAACTTCACACCTGGCGAGGAGAGATAATTCTGAAAACCGATCTGAGAGCGGCAACATGCCAGTCAACACATCAAGACTCCTGGTGTGAGTCGAGTGCATGCCTAACGCGGTACTCTGCACTATTTGTATCACTTGTATTTTGAGATCCAGACCAACTATGGATTTACGTCTGAACCTACTGGGTGGGGAAAAGAGCCCGCCGTAAATTCACGAAATATTATCAAAAGGGAGTTGGCAATTCCACTCACCCCATTAAATCAACTTGCCTTCATCAACAGTACTGACATTTTGTGAAACTGATGCAGAAAAGTTCATTCAAAAGCTCCGAGCATAACAAACTGAAAGTATGCCAAGTGCTACTGTTTCGGGTTACCACACCAAGGGAGTAATGTCACCAAATTATCCAAATGAAAAGTAAATTGATGATCTTGTCGGAGACTTGAGCCTAACAAAAGCTAATGCAGAGCTTCTAATTTCACGTCTCAATGGGAGCTCATAATGGGAGCTCCTCGATAAAAACGTATTTTGCTACACAACGGAAGCGGCATGAGTCCTATTCATCATTTATTTACATATAAGGATGGACTTTGTCATGATGTCGGTGGCTTGTTTGACGAAATGGGCCTTACACACGAACCAAATAAGTGGCGACTATTCATCGATAGCTCGTCTAAAAGTTTAAAAGCTGTTCTGCTGCATAATGTAAAAGCGCGTTCTTCTATTTCAGTAGCACATTACAAATTGTCGAAGCAAAATTATGGCAATACGAAAGTGTTACTGGATTCGTTGCGTTATTCAAAATATTGTTGGGAAGTGATTGAAGATTTTAAAATGATTGCTTTTCTCATGGGTCTTCAAGGTGAGAATTTTTAATTTTTCATGGATTTGTATTTTATTTTTTGTATTTCGTTGTGTGCAGTGTTCTCAAATTTTCCCGTGAACGGAAGACTATGGATTAGCAGGATCATAGCAAGAGTCGCAGTGGAGCTTGGATCGGAGGTTGCATTTGATGGTGTTGAGAACGATTAGGATAAACCAAGAGCTGTAAGATTAGGTTATCACCAAGAAATTCAATGCCAGCCAAAGCACAGTCATGTAGATTCGTCTGCGAAGAAGGATTTCGGTGTTTTCAGGGCAGCAAGCAACCATACAGGGTATGGAAGCAAAATCTAGTAACCAAACGATGTGCACGGAAGTTTTTAAATGCGGTTCTTACGAAGTACGAAGGATGCAACCTCAGGATCGACAAAATGTACGTGAAGATGATGTATGGGCAGCTTCCCAGACCATTGAGCAATTGTCAAACAGAAGTTGAGAAGAGTGCAAGGATGACTCAGGATGCAACAGAGGTGAAGAGGAAGGAACGAAATAGTCGTTCAAGCTAGCCAACATAGTGTCTAAAATATGATGAGTGGTATTTGAAAAAAAGTGAATGTTTTTATCAACATTAATAAAACATTAAACAATTGGAGTATATCTTTCTTAATTTTTCATCAAAGTTCAATAAACGACCATCATTATGTGTACTCTACTTATTTTATTCACCATTTCCTTATTTTAGTACCATTTATTTACTATTTTTATTTACCATTTATCTGAGATTCTTCACCATTTATTTAGATTCATTTTTTTTGCGCTCAGATGATGAAGGACTCAAGCTTTAAGTGCATGTGGTATGTTTGAAGTAACATATGGTTTAAAGGAAGGAATAATTGTTTGAATGGTGGTCAAATTAAAGCTTAGTAAGCTAATTATAAAATAAATTTATTCAGTGAAGTGGTTTGACTACAAAGCAACACCATGCTGGAGGTGGCTGGGTTCGATTCCAAGTCTGGTCTAGGAATTCTTCGTTAAGGAAAATTTCTCGACTCCCTCGGCATAGGGTATGATTGTACTTGCCACACAATCATACTAATGCAAAAATGGTACTTGGCATCGGAAACTCTTAATCAATAACTGTGGATGTGCATTTTGAATTCTAAGTTAAGAGCAAGCAATAAGCTAATTGCGAAAACAATAAGCATGATACTCTTAGAAAGAAGAAGAAGTGAAGTGGTGTGATTTAAAGATATATTGAATAAAACATTTGAAAATAAGTTTTTGAGGAAAGTTAACATTGTCGAAGCAAAATCCTTTCTTTCATCTCTTAGCTCCATATTTTTTCAAGTATTTTGAGGAACGTCAACTTCAGCATCGTGGAGGAAATGTTAGTCAATTTTCGTTAAATAAAAAAATTGAATCAACTCAACTTTACAGTAGTCACTCTAGCCACAGTAGTCACTGAGCAGAATGGAACAAGAGTGTGCATTGTGCACACTTATTGTTTTTTTTTTGTCTGTCCTATATACTGGAAATTTATTTTCGTAAATAAGCTTCCACTCGTTTCATAAATATAGATTTTGTACATGGAACAAATGTCTCGTAAATTGTATGAAACATCCATATTGCTTTTCATTTGGTGAAATGCTATCATAACTCCTTTTTGTTAATGCACGAAATTGATTTTGTGAAGAGCAGCCAATCGCTGCTTCTCTATGATCGTACTCCATACATGACTGTTTTACTGCTAGGATATTCATCTCAAAATAAAAATTAATGTGCTGCCGAGAGAAATAACTTCACACTAATTAATCACAAATCTTCTCACGGGTCAACATGGCCAGGTAAGATCAACCACTCATTCAATAACAGCTCTTAGCTAAAATACAGGATTAAACCCTATGCCAGACAGATTAAAAAACACACCGGACAGCTCCACGTGGTTGCGCTTTTTTTTCTATTACTTTTCGAGACGATATTTATAGATCTGTCAATCATCCATGCACTACCAGAGAGACGTTTTTTTTTTTATTTGTAACAAAATATTTGTTGCTCCTTGTATTGATTGCGTACAAAGAACGAATGTTCTTTCGTACGTACGTAAAACGTACAAATCAGTTTCGGTTCAGAAAACAACCAATAGATTCGTAAGTCCTACCTTCGATTTCCTAATATAAACTAAAATTAATTTAGTTTACAGGATAGTATTTATGACCTGCTTACTCCCACAGGGCTACTAAAGTCGACAACTGGGATGGAGTGTGCGTCCCCGCAACATAGCTCTGGTCTTCACAAGTTCCTACCTCATGCTTCCACGGGTCAAAAGATGACAAAGACCGCCGGCTAAGGGTCGCGTACTCAGTTGGTAGTGCAGTCTGGACACTGTTGTCCTTCTGACTTCAGCTCGATTGAGGAGGTGCGTGTCAAGCGTGTGTCCACCAAGGAGGTGCGGCTCAAACAGCGTCTGTCCTGGCATCCAGTGGTTGAGTAAGAAACGCTGTATCGCGCGTACAATACATTAGGTGGCATCCGCACCAAGGCGATGCAGGCAACGCGACTCTGATCATCCATGGAATTCCCAAGTATTGTATAGTAATTTTGAATTGCTTTATTCCTTCGTGACTATGATTGTGTAAGTCCACCTACAACTGCAGCAGGATCAGCATACATGCAGACATTGTTATTATCCATTTACCTCGGCTTTTTTTTGCACCGATATTTCAGCAAGGCCAATATTTGGTGAAAATGGGAAATACTCACGTTGGTGCGCCAACTTTGATGCCAACTGTAGTCCAAACCACTTAATGGAAACAGTTCAAATGTTTACCACACTATTTTATGCACTGTTATAAGCTATGGAAGAATTTTCTATACGCTACCTAAATTTCTCACAGAAATACGGATTTTTGAAATTGGTATGTCCAAAAATTGCTTTTTTCATATATGTTATGATAACTTCAGATTTATATATTTTATCAACATTAAATTTTTGTCATATAAGTTCATTGATTATAGTGTTGTTCCAATTAAAGTATTGATAATTGACAAAGTTACAAAAAGTTGAACATGGCGTTATTTGGAAGCAAAATTTTGCTCGGCTTTTTTTTGCTACTAAGTGTATAATATAACATTCCTATGCAATATTTTTATGCTATTTTTCACTTCGTATTTATGCATCGTTGTTAGTTTAAGTCCACCTAACTCACGTTTTATTATTGAAAAGATAGGAAGGTTGTTTACGCTTTTTTAGGAAGGATCATATACGTAAAAAACTAACATTGTTTATGGCCCTACATTTTATAATTCACATACATAAAGCATTATATATGGGTCCAGCGAAAAACAGGTTGAAAAATTTGAAATACCTGTCTTTTTTCATTGCTTTTATTTTGGATTTATTAAGTTTTCGTGTTTTGGGCAGTCATCATACCCATTTGAAATTTATTTCGCAATGATGTTTGCTGAAATTTTCTTAGCTGTTTTGCAGGGCTGCCAGAAAGCATGTCATATGTTTCAATTAGGTCACAATCAAGTTGTTGCAACGAGTTATGACAGTTTGGTGTTGTTTGGGTCAGGTAGTGTAGATTTGCTACTGCTGTGTATGATAAGGTCTTTTTCTATTTACCACCCACGCTCGTGAGTGGCCCCAACCGCATCCTTATTGTTGCTTAAATCGGTGCCAATTTTTGAATTACTTTCGTGTGCATCTGTGTACAGAGAATACATCGGGGATATAGTTAAATATCGTATTCACTGCCGACGTCAGTTAAATTCAGCACACCGTTTACCAACACGTACCCCGCTGCGAACCCTTAGTTTGGGATCACAAGTTTTTACAGATTGAGGATGTATGCTAGGCCCGGTTGCCATCTTAAAAAACTACTAACCATCATCATTTGTCAAAAATTCAAATACACGTCTTTGTTTTTAAACTGGGGTACGATTAAAAAAAATTGAAAAGCGAATCTCATGAAAAGTGGTTAAGTTTTGTGCGTTAACATTTCAGCCGTTTCACGAAATATTTTCAAAAAAAATGCACCAACCGATCGCAAATATTTCAACGCATTCTGGCCACACTCAATTGAAAAAAAAAATCAAAATAGTTAAGCTTTGCCTTAAGAAGTAATTTAATTCAAAAAGTACTGCATTGTACAATAAATATGGCAAACATTTAGTAGCGTAGTCCTACTTCATCATATACAACAACTCATGGGCCTGTACCTTGTAGGTTTTTCGATCAAATCTGGTATTCGGAGTTTTCATGAAAATTCGTAGTTTTGTGAATAAAAACCGATTTAACTTATCATTTATACGAGAAACGAAAAATCTGTGAGAAAAGATCGATTCCAGGTAGTCCAGTTCATACAATTCAAGCCCAACATGTAAACGGCGGAGCCTGATCAAGTTTTTAGAAATAGAAAATTTTAATTTTCATGAAAATTCGTAATTTTTTGGATGAAAACCGGTTTTTTTCATCAATCTTACGTTAAATCTTTCTTGTTAAATTCAGTAAATTGGCGCCGAATCAAGTAAAAATGGTGCCAAGTACCGTGTTATGTGTTTAAAAATCATTTGGAAGAGGAACAAATCGAAAAGTATGCTAACGACAAATGGACAAGAAGGTGGAGCCATTAATGAGAAAAATTCCAATCTGTCTGAACAAAATGTGGCTCGCAAAGTTGAGAAGCCAAAATCATGCGTACAAAAAGTGAAGCAGAGGCAAGGACTGAAGGCGTACAACGTGAACAAGGTGCACACGCGTGATGACAAGCAAAATTTCGCTGCTAAAAGTCGTGCTAAGGAGCTTCACACACATTTTTTGCAAACATTTTCATGTATCAAATTGGATGACGAAACATACGCAGTCGAAGATTTTAAATAGTTTCCGAGTCTAGTTTTTTATTTCGCAAAATCCAAAATCCTGAAAAATTATTTGATTTGACAAGCCATATGTAGTTGTGGTCGAAAATCTGAAAGTTTCGCCTCTACCAGCACTATCAATAAGTCTTTGTATGAGAAAAAATGTTTGCAGAAGCGCTTGTTACCGTTTAAAAGAAGCCACAAATGAACTGATTTGGCCTCTTGGCGCGCTCTCTCTCACTCTCTGAAATGGTACAACAGGTCAAAGACGTGCTGAAAACAACCAATCCACCAAACAGTTCAGAACTTTACCATATAGAGAAATACTGGCCTTTAGCTAAGTGGAAACTCTTCGAAACTAAGAAGAAAGCAAATGGTTCCGATGAATTCAAGAGAAGATGGAGAATCGTCACGGCGGGCCTATCATAGGATACCATACGGAACCTGATGATTAAGATTCACTCAAGATTCAAGAATTTTGCATCTGTATCAACTGTTTTTAATGTAGATATAACTCTATTATTGTGAAATAAACAATCGGTTTTGTGAATCTTTGCGTATATTGTTTTGTTTTTGCTGTTATTATTTTGGTTCCAAAATTTTACGTGGACAAGCTTTATTTGCACGATGGAAGTGAAACACTGCCGACAAGTGGTATCCATTAAGAAACTGTTTTGATATTTACATGCTTTTATGAGATCTCAATGTTCAAAGACTTATAAAGAATCATCAACCTAGCGTGCGGAAGCGATATTTTTATCATTGATATCAAATTTTATTAATTTGATTCAACTTGATTCGAAACTTCAATTCAATCTCATTCGAAACTTCAGTTTAAGATCTACTACGAGGCTGGATAGCTTAGTGATTACCCAATCTGCTTACTGAGCAGAAGGTTGTGAGTTCAATCCCAGTCCAGACACCTTCCTAGTCATATTTCTCACTAGATTGAAAACAAAATTGCAATCTACTACGCTTCCCGAGCAGGCGATAACAACATATGAATACCTCATTTTGATCTTGTTAACTGGCCTGGGTATTAAAAAGCACAGCATAAGTTGTAAAATACCTTAGCGAGATACCTACGAACTAGCAAGCAAAATATCTCTCGAACAACAAAACTTGTTATTTGAGATACCTGGGAATACCTGAGGGGTACCCAGCAAACACAGGATCGTATATGATAGCGGATAAGAGTGCAAAGTGGAGGCGATATACGTACATTTTACATGAAGTTAAATGGACGCATGTACGTATATCGCCTCCACTTTGTACTTATATCCGCTATCATATACGATTTTGTGTTTGCTGGGTACTCTTTTAGTATTGTCTTACTTGAATTCGGTATTTGTTTTACATTTTTGGAACATTTTTATGGCATTATTCTGAGGTATTTCACCTCTTATGCAGCTTTTTTAAACACCAAAGCCAGTTATCAAGTTATTCGCTCCTGCAAGCGCTACAATATGATGGTCTACAACTCCTTTGTTTTGAAACATAAATTAAATTTAATTTATAGCAGTGGGCTAAGTTTGTCCAATGAGGAAGGGACTTGAGCTTCAAGCAAAATCTCAACTATAGGAAACTTCACAAATTATTAAAATTTACGTATGGAAACGTTAATTTGAAATCTATTTGTAATCTAATATAAATAAGATTCTGTTGAGTCTCATCTGTTTGATCTGGATGGAAAGGAAATTCTATTTAGTAATAGGCCAAGAACAGGGCAGAAACTCTATTACTGATCCATCCTTGCCGTGAAAATTATACCAGACAAGAGGAGAAAAACAAACAAAATTGAATCTTAGAGGTTTGAGCTGTTTAGTGGAATACTTGTAACTATAAATAGAAGAAAAATTACAATCTCCATTTAAGTCCAACTACCTTTAGCATTCGACAGTGCGACTTCTCCAGTGCGACTTTCTACGTCTCGAGCCAATCACTAGACTCGAGTCAATACGAGCGCTGAAGAGCCCCATTATAGACGAAATACGCGTATCTGTCGAAATAAGCAAAGCGAGGAAAATTAGTAAATTCCAACTACTGTTATTGCTTATCTTGGCAGACGCGTATTTTGTCTACAATGTGCAGACTTCTTAGTTGGGCTTCAAATGGTGAGTTGACAACTTCTAAGGAGGATGCGACCGACCTCTGGTCCTCACAAGTTCCTACCTCACGTCTCCACGAGTCATATGATCACAAAAGACTGCCAGCTGAAACATCGAGACGCTGGTTGGCGTAGCCTGGGCAATGATGTCAATCCGACAATAGCGAAGTGAGGGGTGCGACCGGTAAATCATATCATAATTTTCCATTCTCATATCTTTCAGGTCTTCCAGCTCGTCAACTATTATAAAATAATTTAAAATTTAAAATTCTTTTTTTTTCATGGCGGTCATACATTGCCTAAATTTTCTGATTAATAATGGATGCGCAAGTTTGTCTACAGTTGCAACAAAACAGCAGTTGGCACACATGTAATTTTCAGTTCATATTACAATATACCCTCACTATATATTTTATCTTATAGGACATTGTTTATTCATAGCCATTATCGCTCATCTCTATCATCTTTATCATCATTATTATCATTTTTATCATTACTTGTGTTTTCGTGATTTATATTCTAACATATATTTGTTGTAACAATTTAAAGGTTATATATAACAAGGTGTTCGGTTCTCGGTGCAATATTTATGGGGGATAGAAGATCATATTTGAAGAAAAAAAATGTTCTACGCATATGATCAAATCTCAAAAACCACGAAGTTATTAAACTTTTTCTGTTTTGGTCTATGCTTGCCAAAAATTGGCTCTAACTCTAAAACCATGCCATCAAACAAAAAACTGTTACCTTTATCGGATAGTTTGGTAAATTTCCAACTTAAAAGCGTCCTTTTTACTTTCTGTAAGTTGCATTTAGAACACATTTCAGGGATAAACGAATCTAAAACTTTTGTTTTTCTGCGGATTTTCCTTATTATTTCAAAAAATACGTAATAAAGTTTATTGTTTTGTCTAACCAAAGATGCCTCTTAAACCGCTCTACAACTCACTTTTTGACACCAACTTTCTATCTTGTTTAGTTTTGTCGCAAATTTGTACTAAACACATCTGGTTGGGTCGTTAATCAACGGTTGCGTAAAACACGAATTCAACCCACCGTGCGTTGCTGTTGACGTCTGTTTGCAGCGCGCATAGCTACACTTGATCGCCACGTGGAGTGACGGTATGAAAAGTGTGACAAAAAAAACAATGCTGCGGACGGTTCAATTGAACGCATGATGAAAATTGAAAATGTCCTTTTTTCTCGATACCATTGTACATTGAACTTGTTCATTGAACTAATTAGGTATTTTCCAATGATTATTCAAATTAAAACACTGATCTTCGTTTCTTTCATAAATTTATTTCAATAGTTGCTCAATGTGTCCTCCATTTTCTTGGATGCAGTACATGATCCTCCTTCCGGTCTCTTCCACAAGGTTAATATTATTCATTTTCTCTTGTATCTTTCGGGCAGCAATAAAAATTCGGTCAATTAGCTGTTCGCAAGTATTGATTGTCGCCGAATACACCTCTTCCTTCATGCACCCCCATAAAAGAAGTCCATGGGAGTCAAATCCGGACTCCTTGGGGCCAGGGAATCGGCCCATTCCGTCCAATCCACGGTTCCCGATAGTTGGCGTTCAGAAAATGTCTTACCGCATTTGTGGAATGAGGTGGGGCTCCGTCCTGTTGAAACACCAAGCGCCGTCTCACAGCAAGTGGGACATCCTCCAACAAGATTGGAAGCTCGTTCTCTAAAAATTCCAAATACTTCACACTGTTTAGCGAACCTTCGATAATGTACGGCCCGATGAGCTGTCGGTCAATTATACCGGCCCATACATTAACGGAAAACCGGTACTGTGTTCTTGTTTCTTTGACCACTCTTGGGTTTTCAATTGCCCACGTGTGGTCATTGTGGGTATTGAAGTATCCTGCACGGGTAAGGTGCACTCGTCCGTCAAAGGATGCTTTTCGAGAAAAATGCATCCTCATCCCTTTTCGCTGTCATAATCCTGCTGAACTCAAGCCGGAGTGGTTTATCTCTTTCCAGAAGCTCCTGAACTTGCAGCGTATGAAACGGATGCATATTCTCTTTGTTTAAAACGTTCCATACGCTCCAGTGAGAGACCGGTAACTGAGCTGCAACTCGCCTTGTACTGGTTTTGGGATCGTTTCTCACAGTTCTTAAAATTCTCTCCTCCATGGCCGGCGTCAGCGACCGGCGGGGCTGGTCGGCTTGAGTTGCAGTCCAAAATAACGTTCCATTCCGGAACCGACGGTGTGTAGACGTGAAGGTTCCTGTCTCAACGCGTAATGTTTACAAACTAAACATCTTACACACTTGTATTATTTTTACATACTTGCGTTTGGCAGTCGACGGTTGGGAAATCTGCGTCCATATTCTTGTTGGGCTCTCGTTGCCACACGGTTGGCAAAACCGTAACAGAGATGAATATCCGCCAGCTCTTCTGGAGAATACATGTTTGTTTTCTGCCAGCTGTAAATTTCTGTTTAGATTTTTCTTCTTTCATACCGATCACTCCACGTGGCGATCAAGTGATGCTATGCGCGCTGCAAACAGACGTCAACAGCAACGCACGGTGGGTTGAATTTGTGTTTTACGCAACCGTTGATTAACGACTCAGCAGATGTGTTAAGTATGAAATTGCGACAAAACTTAACAAGATAGAAAGTTGGTGTTAAAAATCGAGTTGTAGAACGGTTTGAGAGGCATGTTTTGGTTAGACAAAACAATAAACTTTATTAAGTATTTTTTGAAATAATAAGGGAAAATCCGTAGAAAAACAAAAGTTTTAGATTCGTTTATCCCTGATATGTGTCTAAATGCAACTTACTGAAAGTAAAAAGGACGCTATTAAGTTGGAAATTTACGAAACTATCCGATGAAAGTAACAGTTTTGTGTTTGATGGCATAGTTTTAGAGTTAGAGCCAATTTCTGGCAAGCATAGACCAAAACAGAAATAGTTTAATAACTTTTTGAGATTTGATCATATGCGTAGAACTTTTTTTTTCTTCAAATATAATCTTCTATCGCCACTTAAAATATTTGCACCAAGGAACCGAACACCCTGTATATATACATACTAGTATTTAGTACCTTGATTTAAAGAAGCTGCAACGGAATCTATGGTAGGATTTTGTACTAATTACCTAATGTGTTTTTCATTTCCTGTTTGCGAATAGACCTTCTTCCAAATCTGAGCTGGTTTGATTCGTTCAGCGCTGTTTGCCATTTGGCTAGTGTCTGATGTTACGGTTCAATTTTTGGCATTACTGTACCATAACTCACAATATCATTATATTTGATGATATTGTTTTATCGATTTTACTTCATAGATGATTTAACCATTGCTTATTGTTTTTTATGTCCATTTGTCTTTAACTTTCTGTCAATTAAATCTTCCCTGCTTTTCCAAAACAGGAGCAATAACTATTAGGCCAACAAAAATAAAAGCGGATTGCTGTTATAAAATCAACATCAAGCTGCAAATAGTGACCATGGCAACAGTAAATTAAAATGTATAAATGTTAGTTCTGTAAAATTCAACAAACTATTTCAGGATACCACAAATCAAGATTTTGGTGAAATGCTGCTATCAGTGAAAACGAACGAAAACGCGCTCAAGCGCGAACCACGGAACTCTACACTAAAACACTTGACTACATTTCTTGCATTTCAGGATCAACCGAATGGAGATCGTATATAATAGATATGAATGATTGTATTATTTTTCATTTACATAAATATATACACTATTATATAAATATTTCATGGGAACGGGAGGGACCATCAGGGCACCCGATTGAAGCACTCTGGATGGGGAGAGTGGAAATGCCAACTCCCCATTGTTAACAGTTTGTGAATAAAGGGCGGGCTCTTCTCCCCGCCCATTGGGGCATCCTCCTGTTAGATAGCTTGCTCTTGTGACCAATTGTTCAGTCTTGTTGTTGGAAGGAGATTATTTATATCCATGTGGATACGTATAAGTGATGTTGCCTATCGATCCATCCAACCCCTTTTTGGCCCTTCATACAATGGCATGACTAGGATAATCAGTGGTTATTAAAGCTTGATCAAGTCTAACAGAGAGGAGAGCCTATTGCTGTCGGACGTAGTTTCCGTGCTACAATGGGTGGTAGTACATATCATACATCATACAATGTGCAGACTTCTTAGTTGGAATTAAATGGAAAATACTAATTTTTCTTCTCATTTCTAGTAACAGATATTACACTTAACAGTCGACACATTCTAGAGTTCTTTTAATTTCGATTTAAAAATAACGAAAACAACAAAATTGCATGCAAGTTTAAAACAAATGAGCCGCAAAATGTGCAAACTCACTTATATTTACGTTAAACATTAAAAAAAAGGGAAATCCCAGAAGCAAAATTACTTCAATAAATTCTGCAAAATGAGTTCGTCGTTCCTGTTTAAAATCTTTCATTACGTAGCTTGTGTCATTTTCACTCTAAGCTCCGATTTACCATATTCTGATCTTTTTTTTCTTTTCTTTTCAGGTAACCAGAATTAAACTTGATGAGACTTGCCCATAAATAATGACATGGCAAGCATAAAAGGTAATCATATTAAACAGGATTTATTGAAGCTGATTGTTTGCCATTAAGCATCCACCAACAGCAGTTTTTCATTTTCAACAAAACCACAGTTACCTGGCTTCCCATTTAGCCCATCGATACGTAATCTAAAGGTCACTGCCACTGGAAAAGAACACATTCTAGCTCGCAGGAGGTGTTAAAGTCTACTTACCTGCACTGCCTCGAGCCAAACGGAAGCTCGGTACGGCCACGGACGGATGGATGGTAAGATGTACAGCAAGCGTTCACCTGTGCGTAGAAAATCGCGCAAATCTCTCACCTCGGCTAATGGAAACGCTTTATTAAATTATTACCCAATGCTAGCAATCCCACACCGGTGTGGTCGTTCAACGAACGTCTAACTGCATGTGTTCACTGCGTGGAATCAGCCATCAACCATCAACAACGGGATGGAAGAAGATGTATGTTGTACATGGTACGTGGTCCATCAATCGGGTAATCCGTGGCTAGAATGATTAGAGCGCAGAAATATCTTGAAGAGCTTCCAGATGGTGATCGGGTGCGAGGGAAGAAAAGGCAACCCAGCGGAGGTTTTAAATTGAAGGTTCTTACCGAGATAACCAGATGTGAAACGATCCGGCAAGGCAAATTACTTACCGATGATGTGAGTGCTGATAAATCTCACGTTTTTGCCTTAGGCAAACCGTTTCTTAATGCAGGGATCGAGTTGTTAAAAATGTTACGGCCCTGTCAATGGGTAAACAAACAGTAGTTTGTCCCAAATTCTTGAAGAAAAGATATTGTTTCGCCGCTTGCTTTTCCGAGTAGCAATGATGACAATATGACAAGAGCTCGTAATTTCGGCGACATGTCGTCGTTTAACGGCATCAATGCACAGTTATTAAAACAGTCCAGTTGGCTTCGGGAATTATCCAGCGACCAGCTACTGAGTTTGCCGTTTCGTTATTTCCGTGAAGCATTAAATGTCGTCCACTGCAATCAAATGAACGAGAATGTATGTTAAACATTGTCTGTACCATTATCTAATTTTGCAAATAGATTTCCTATGGATGTGAAAGAAAAAAACACGGACAGGGGTAAAAACTCTTCCGACAGTTTACTTCCATCCGCACTTCAGTTTTTTTTTTTCATCAAGTACATACTTACCTAGAACATTACATCACGATATGCGATGTGCTCACCAGACAACCAGAACCTATAGATCTACGAATACGCCGATGAAGAAGAAATAAAGTACAGTTTTAAGCTTCCATTAGATTCTGTGTTGACTGAATGGGGTGTAATTTTCAGTTTGATTCGCAAAACTAAAAAGAAATGGCGAAGCAATACATTTATTTGGTGTTTTGGATTTTCTGGGTTTCTGCTCGTTTCATGATGATAAGACAATATCAAGGCAGCTTTCACCGTATCTCACACTTGACATTATTCCCTCATCGCCAACCGAGGTATTATCTTTCAATAATTGTTGTCCACTTGCATACTTATTCCCACATCCAACTGACAAGAGACACGACTTACCTCTTGCGGTCAAATGGTCAAAGAAAGCCAGCACTAAAAAAGGAACGGCATTGTGCAGCGCTGAGGCTAAATCCGCACTTTATTTTGCTTCACTCATTTCCGAAAGAAACCCTCTTCCCGCATCCACATCCAGAGATTGAGCAACATTACACGAACGTATTCCCCCGGTGCTGCTCATGTAAACCATGGAACCATCATCATCATCTTCATTTGCGCTGCACACCGACCGACTATCAGGCAAAAGCGAACGAGGCGGGAGGAACTATCTTCCACGGACCATGTTCTCAACGAACTCTCCTTCTACCCGCGCCCAGCGGGTCTTCATAAAACATACGGTATTATTATTATCTAGAGACCGAAAACCGCGAAGATCCCCAGCGGAAATAGGAAAGAACTCAAGTCTCTAGTTTGGCCAGCTATAGGCTCTAGGGCGAACGAATAAGATACCAACCCGGCACGGTGTGCTCATGTGGAGCGACGAAGGAGAAAGAGACGACGAAAAGTACAGTAAAGTACAATCATAATGATGATCATAATCATATGGGATGGTTATAGGTTCTGTTGTTTTCTACGCTGATTTTAGTTTTTGCTTCAAGTTGCACACCTCTGCCGTGTGTTTTTTTTTCTTGAAGGGGAACATTCTACCATATCAAAATTAGCATGCTTGGTGCTTTTGCTGCTATCTGTCTGCGCTGTCTAATATGCCCTGCCTAATTCAGCTAGTTCGATCGGTTTGGGCGGGAGAGTGAGAGAGGAACGCCGCTCTACGTCCCAGCCATGGCACTCGTTATGGTTTTCACTCAAACTGGTGAATTGGCTCTTTTAAGTTTGTTTCGCTTGGAGAGGAACATGTACTTGGCTGCGACTTGAAGAACTCCTAAAGTTGTTTTTTTTTATTTTATTTCTGTATGCCGTGGCTTAGCAGTAAGTAAAACCTAGCTGTTGACAAGGGCGGTGTTCAAATAAACGATTTTTGTGGTAAAATTCTGTGGCTCGTATAATTGAAAGAACAATCACTAACTTCGTGGAAATCTACTTTGAGAGTTGGAATTTTCTCAGCACTGGTCCAGCAGGGAAAAGATTTGCTTATTCCCTTGTTGAATGAATTATTCAGCGCCAGTGTTACTCTGAGTTCAAATCCAGAAGCTCAGAGAAAGGTTCGAGTTGTCTCTATTCCAAAAGCGGGAAAAATAAATAAATTGACACCGGAAGCCTTTAGACCTATTAGTCATTCCTCTGTGCTATTGAAGACAGGCAGGCGGTGAAGGTTTTTTTTCAGTCCAGCATTAGTACACGACACTGAAGAAGTCTGAACATTATAGACGAAATATTCGTATCTGTCAAGATAAGCCATAAAGATAGTTATCTGGTTCAGACTTTTGAGTAAGTTGTTTACAGCGTTGATTATTGTAACGGGTGTTCAATAAACTATGAGATTTTGTTTCAGTCATATAGTAAAACAAATTGTTTTTCAACGAATTCGGTGTTCTTTATTAAAAACACAATGTTTATTCTTCAAAAAAAACCTCAATGAATATTGGAGTAGGGGCCCTGTCTAGCCGTGCGAAGCAACTTAGCCGTCACGATGCTCTCACAAGAGCGCTGGACGGCACTGAAGTCCATCTTCCGGATACAATTCCGGATCCTCGTGGTCAACTGCTCCGTATCCTTGGCCCGCCAATTATTTTTGTACACTAGGGCACTGAGGGAGCCGCAAATTCCTCAATGGGACGGTACTGGGGCAAGTTGGTCGGGTTCCTTTCTTTCGGCACATACGGTATCTTTTTTTGCTCAAAATACTCCAACGTCTTCTTGGCGAAATGGGCCCCTTGTCCGGCCAGAAGACGTACTTCCCATCCACATGATGCTCTTTTAAGAACGGCAGCAGAATTTTCTCAAGACACTCCTCCTGGTACACTTGTTGATTGATGGCCAGACCGCTCGGCTTGAACTACGGCTTTGAAATCCTTCTGTCCGATATGGCGATGTACAGCATAACTTTTGTTTTCACAAAATTTATGCTTGAACTTATATTTTACCTTGGGGGTGTAATCGACTTGTCGCTGGAATAGTAGCTGTCATTTCCTGGAATGTGGGTCTTCGAGAGCGGAAAGTAACTTTCATCATGCAGCACGAACGACGCCCCGCGGCTTGTTGTTTCGACGCCATCTTCGATTGAACTGACAGGACCCGAGTGTAAAGAAACATGCCACCCATTTCTAAGGAGTCTAGAGAGCAATTATCTTAGAGAGAGAAAAATTTATGCTCTTTACTTTAATTACAGAAAGGTATTGAAATCATTATCATTTTTTATTGAACACCCGTTAAGTCGACATCTTTTTAGAACTTTTTCTGGAGTCCAACTTTCTTTTGTTTTCATATGCATCAGGTGTTGGGGCAGGTTCGCGATTTCCGGTGAAATTTCTTTGGCCAATAAATCGGGTATTGACTGTGAAATAGCTCTATACTAGAGTTGCTGCTATGCCTCACTAGGCGTCACTTTTCCTTTATTAGAACTACTTTCAAATTACTGGGGAATGGACTTTATTCACACTTTAACTTGTGGAAATACAGTTTAGGAGAATCTATTGGCATCTAATACTGGATTTATTTAATTATTTGAGTTAAAAATAAAACTTTTCACCTACTACGACTAGCTCAGACTTGAATACTATTTCATACATATATAACACTACTACTTCTATCGTGTGCTAAATTGTAGTACTAGATCAGGTGGGTTCGGCACGAATCTATATAAGCACAATGGGAACTAATTGAGAATCAACATCAGGTTTTTAAAAAACAAGATTCAAAACAACTTGATGAGATCTGTTCAAACGACGAGTGACTTCGCAAAAACTGATATCTTAATCACGATAAGCCAAAATCTTCTCGTTTTCCTGCTCTGACAAATACGTTCCACGCGACATTTTAAAGTTTATACAAAACACGTCATAACACGTTAATTGGTGAAAGAAAACTGAGCTGCATTTGAAGCGAATGGTTTTGTTAATGTATTGGTTCAACAGTTGTGAAAAAGCAAATTTTCTAAATTTGTCTATTGCTATTCATAAATAATTCAAGTCGAGTTATTAGTACGAGACACCGAAGAAGTCTGCACATTGTAGACGAAATACGCGTATCTGTCGAAGATAAGCAAAGGTAGTTGGAATTAAATGGAAAATACTAATTTTTCTTTTCATTTCTAGTTATTCATAAATAGTTTTTGTTGATGCAGATGTGTAGTGATGTAAGTCAACTCCCTTACACGGTCATTACGAATAATGAATTAAGAAAACAAACACACGCTCAAAAAGAAAGTTAATATTTTCAAGTGGTTCTGTTGTAACGAAACGGAGTGTTTAACTTCAAACTGGTGGACAGAGGGCTTATATGTAAACCCTTCTAAAACTGTTCTAGTATCTTTTAAATACTGGGTATTCAAACACAGGACTGTAAGTTGTTCTCTGATGAAAATCAAAGTACGCCAAGAACTGCTGTTTTGGTTGATAAAACACTCAATTGCTATCCCATTACAGAATTTTTCAAACGGGACATTGTTGCGGTCATGGTTGAGGTGCCTACCACCAGAGGAAAAACTGAGGTCATAGTGGCTTCAGCCTATTTTCCAGGTGATGCTTCTGAGGTGCCTCCTCCTGAGATCGACTCATTTGTCAAGTACTGCAGAGCAAACAATAAGTCATTCATAATTGGCTGTGATGCTAACGCACATCATACCGTGTGGGGTAGTACGGATATCAACAGTCAAGGGGAGTGCTTATTGGAATATCTCTCTTCAAACAATATAGACATATGCAATAAGGGAAACGAACCTACCTTTTCAAATGCTATCAGACAAGAAGTCTTGGATTTGACATTGTGCAATAGTGCAATTTATGAACGTATTTCAAAGTGGGAAGTCTCTGAGGAAACGTCATTGTCGGATCATAGACACATTGTGTTCGAATGGAGTAGTGGAAATAGGTCAACTACTACATTTCGAAATCCGAGGAAAACAAACTGGGATCAATATGCACAACATTTAAACTCGGAGTTATTTACAGAAGGTGGAAAGATTGATTCAGTTCAGAAACTGGAATCATTTTCCCAAAAGGTAAATGATACGATTTTAAATTCTTTCCATATTAGTTGTCCTATCAAGGAATCGTCCTCTAACAGGGATGTTCCGTGGTGGAACTCTAAGTTGGAACGTCTGCGTAAAACATCTCGTAGATTGTTTAATAAAGCGAAAAGAACCTCAGATTGGACCCCCTATAGGAGTGCACTTACTGAGTACAATAAAGAAATAAGAAAATCTAAACGAAGATCCTGGGTTCTAACGTGTGAAAACATAAGCAATAGTCCGGAAGTCGCAAGACTTCAGAGGGCTCTTGCAAAGGATCATACGATTGAACTTGGGAATCTGAAAAATGAGGATGGAGTTTTTACAAAAACTCCTAGTGAAACGTTAGAGCTGATTATGGAAACACATTTTCCTGGATCAGTTTTGTGTGTAGATCCAATCAGAGATGGATCACTTGAAGGTGGAAAAAGTTCTACAAGGACATCTCAAATGTCTGTTGGAGCGAAAATTGCTGCAAATGACTTGGCTGACAAAATCTTTAAGAAAGCCAGGGTAGAAAATGCGTTGAGATCTTTTCAGCCTTACAAATCTGCAGGAATGGACGGGATATTTCCAGCACTACTTCAAAACGGCGAAGCAGTGTTGATCTCGCCATTAATTGAGATTTTTAGGGCAAGTTTAAGACTCAACCATATTCCAACTTCATGGACACAGGTAAAAGTTATCTTCATACCTAAAGTAGGAAAGCGAGACAAGACGCATCCTAAATCATACAGACCCATTAGTCTTTCATCAGTCCTATTAAAGACTATGGAAAAAGTGTTGAATGATTATATCAATTCAAATTACATGAACAAGCATCCACTATCTGAGTTCCAGTTTGCTTACCAGTCTGGTAAGTCAACAGTTACGGCACTGCATAGTGTGGTTTCAAAGGTAGAAAATGCTCTATCGGTAAAAGAAATAGCACTTTGTTCTTTCTTAGATATTGAAGGAGCTTTCGACAACGCTTCCTACTCATCTATGGCTCGTGCCATGAAGAAAAGGAACTTTGACATGAACATAATTAACTGGGTTCATACCATGCTTGCAAAAAGAGAAATCACTTCAGAGCTGGGAAGTTCGTCTATTACAATACGGGCAACGAAAGGTTGTCCCCAAGGAGGAGTCCTCTCACCACTTATGTGGTCCTTAGTTGTAGACGAGCTTCTAAGAAGCTTAGAGGAAAAGGTTTCGAGGTTGTAGGTTTTGCAGACGATATAGTCATTATAGTGAGGGGAAAATTTGACAACATCATTTCAGAAAGAATGCAATGGGCCCTAAAATTTACCCAGTCTTGGTGTATCAAGGAGGGCCTTAGCATTAATCCAGCAAAAGTAGTAATTGTACCTTTCACTAGGAAAAGGAAGTTTAGTCTAAAAGCGTTCCAGCTAGGAGGATTAAAGATCCATCTTAGTGAACAGGTTAAATACTTAGGAGTGATACTGGATGCCAAACTGAACTGGAATGCTCACCTTGAGTGTGTGATCGGTAAGGCAACCAGTGCTTTCTGGATTTTCTCAAAAACATTTGGCAGAAAATGGGGTCTAAGACCAAAAATGATAATGTGGATTTATACATCCATAATACGTCCTAAAGTATCGTATGCTTCTCTTGTGTGGTGGCCAAAAACAAAAGAGGCTACTGCACAGAAAAAGCTTACAAAACTTCAACGGCTAGTATCCATTGCTATAACGGGAGCGATGCGCAGCACTCCATCAAATGCGTTGAATGCAATTCTAAATCTGCTGCCTTTGCACGAATACGTGCAACTAGAAGCGGAAAAGAGTATGCTTAGACTTAAACGGTTGAAAACTTTCATGTCTGGTGACTTAGTCGGTCACCTGAGCATTTCACAAAGCTTTCAAAATGGGCCAGTGATGTACATGAATGGAGACTGGATGAAACCTGTGGAAAACCATGACATCCCTTACAGCATATTTGAAACGTCACGTATAGATTGGGAAGTCGGAGGTCCCACTGTTCGTCATGGCTCCATAAAATTCTTCACAGATGGCTCAAAAATTGGAACAATAACGGGAGCAGGAATCTTCGGCCCTGGGGTAGAAATGTCAGTGGCGATGGGAAACTATTCAACGGTTTTCCAAGCGGAGATCTTTGCTATAATAAAATGTGTTAACGTTTGTCTGAAGAGAAAATATAGATATGCAAATATTTGTATTTTTACAGACAGCCAAGCGGCACTCAAAGCGTTAAGTAATTATAAATGTACATCCAAACTTGTCTGAGAATGCATTCTTTCATTGCGAAAGGTGTGCCAAGAGAACTCGGTAAATTTATTCTGGGTTCCGGGACACTGTGGCATTGAAGGCAATGAAAGGGCAGACGAGCTTGCTAAACAAGGTTCAAATGCACAGTTCATTGGCCCAGAACCATTCTGCGGTATATCATACTGTGCCATAAAAATGGAATTAAAATCTTGGGAAGAGCAAAGGGTGATGACCAATTGGTTGGTCACCACAAAGTGTTCTCAAGCGAAAAGGTTTATAATTCCAAATGTTACAATTAGTAAAAAGCTTCTGGAGCTCAATAAGAGAGTTCTATGTACCTACACGGGCCTAGTAACCGGACATTGCCCGAGTAGATATCATTTGAAGAACATTGGCCAGGTTCAGAATGATATCTGTCGTTTCTGTAACATGGAACGTGAAACCTCGGAACATCTGCTTTGCAGTTGTGATGCTGTGTACAAGAGCAGACTTAAATTTCTGTACAGTGGCTATATGCAACCTAAAGAAATTTGGACTGCAATTCCTGGTAAGGTGGTGGGTTTTATAAACTCAATTTTGCCTGACTGGGAGACGCGTCTTAGGCTGGTCACTTGACAAATGGTGATCTAGCTTTAAGATGCGAATTAGTATAGTAAACAGGGGTATATCACAAAAGTTCAACTCAGTGGACGCAGTGATTCTACGCCCCAACAAAAAAAAAAAAAATCTTTTACCAAGAGGAGAAAACTAAATTTACTACTCTCTATGGAGTTCAAGTTAATTTTTCGGGAGAAGTTAAATATCTTGGTGTTACTATTGATAAAAATTGGATTGGAACTCCCATCTAGACAAGGTTATCACTAAGGGTGAAAATGCCTTATGAGTTTGTAGTAAAGCAGTGGGTAAAACATGGAGACTGCGATCAAAAACTGTCTTTTGGATATATTTTGCAATAGTTCGTCCGACAACAACATTTGCTTCATTTATATGGTGGCCTATACTTAATTAAGTAACCACCCAAGTAAATCTAGGTAAAATGCAGAGGCTTCCCAATGTATCAATACCTTGGGCAATGAAAATAACGCCAGCTGTTTCCCTTCTTAACCCTGCAATTCAAACATTGCAGCAATATTTTTGATGATAATCTGGTAAGACATTTAAAAATCCTTAAGAATTTCAAGCTAAAACACTAGAAGATTGAATGGTAATGAAGACAACCCATGTAACACACAAAACAAGTTAAAATTTGAATTTTTTTTTATAGAAGTCTTATGAGAGTATTATACCCGGATTTTTTAAAAATCTATTGTTATTATGTTAGATTTTAAATGAGTGAGTGTATATCATACTTGATAAAAATATCTTAATTAAAAGATGTCTTAAAGGTATTTTAATATGAATATACGAAACACATTTCAAAAGCAACGAAAGATGAGCATTGATTTTTGAAAAAATCATTCATCTTTTTTAACATTTCAACAAAATCTTTGCTTAACAAAGCTTAAGTTAAAAATAAGTATCCGAAAAGTTGATAATTAGTAATGTTAACTTGATTAAGTTTAAAAAAGAACATGAGCACGTTAAAAAATAATAGATGCGTCAGGTGGAATGTTTGAATCAGAGAAAATTTCATGGAATAAAATTAAAAGGAACGGAAATTTCGAGCCTATTGACCTCATTTTCATAATTTTAATAAGTTTTATTCTACACTTTTGATTGTAATTTTTTGTATTCTCCCCAGCGCGGAATTAACGATCTCTGATGGAGTTTGTAGAAGCAGATAATTTCTCATCTCCATGCGAAAAATGCTAAAAATAAACCTAACAGCGGGAGATAATTTCTCACCCGTGTTAGGCAGTATTGGAAGACGGACAAATTGCTAGAACTAGAAACAAGCAATAGGTAGTATAAGAACCCGATCGGTTGCATAAACTTTTGTCAGTCAAGGGGATTTCCCTCCTTGCCTATCCTGCATGGGATAGTATGACAAAGGGTTATATGCCTGATCGGATATTACCGTTCAAATGCCCTCCGCTCGTTTTCAAACTTACATCTTTCAATTTTCAAAGCCTGCCGTTCCCTTACGGATCTATCAATACCCTTTCTCTTCATGTCTATTCGTTCTAGCAATAAAATTACTGTTCCACTCCTAGCGCTTCGCATGGAGATGAGATATTATCTGCTTCTGCAAACTTCATCAAGTTTTATTCTTTCAACTATGTTGCATAATTGACCTGTCCAAACACAAAAAACTGGCATCGTACTTTTGTAAATCGCAAAAGCAATAAAGTGATTCGGGGAGCACCAAACATGATTGTCAACGACTTATTTTGATGGCACAATCGTTAAACATGGCTTGCTTTTCTTTGTTTTTCTTGTTTGAACGATAATGAACGCCATGTTTGAGAACGTACTGAAAAACTGAGCAATTAATCGAAAAACAAGGTTTTTAAGCTTTTCGCTTGTTTTGTCGACAAGCTACAATGAAGTTTTAAAGGTGTTTCCGTTAGCTAATAGATACTAGTTTAATAACAAGCTGTAGAATATGTAATATTCAAGTTCTAATGACGTGCGATATACTGAGAAAAAACTTTTGTCAAAACTACATGACTTGGGAATTAAGCAAACCGTACAAGTAAACCACAGTGCAGTTTTAAAGAATATGTACATAAATGCCATTCTAAAACATATTTTAACTGCTTATTTACGGAGCATTGTGGAGATTATTGCGTGAAGAAACGTATCAGTTACTGGATCCGTTCCATGATGGCTTCAACGAATTATTCCTCATCGTAACTCCACCTACGAGGTGTACACACGGCAATGCTAATACTATCGCTAACGCTAATGGATCCCTCATCGCATCTTCAAGTGATCATTGCAAGCTGCCCATTTGGTGTAGACGCTTTTGAACGTTGATGTGGTAGCGTTTTCTCACAAGAATTCTGCCTATTCTGAACCAAAAGGAACGTAGATGCACAGTAGAGGTATTCCGATTGAAACCAACAATAATAGTTGGGGCCACTTTAAAAGTGTGATCGTGTTTATTTTTTATTTTTTATTTTTTTTTTTGTTGAGAAAATAAGGAGAATTCCAATTAACGATTAAAACCCGATCAGGACACATTTAAATCAACAGTAAGTATACTGAAAAGGTAACTCACAAATTGTTATGGTGGTTTTCCACTGGGAAAACACTTGAAGCTTCTACAAAAATAATCTAAAAAAATATTTAACTGGTAGAACTTATACAGTAATGTCCCGATTTTGTCAACCCCATGATGTGTTTAGGGTGGAGAAATTGGTGATAGTGACAAAACCGGTGAACTTTATTTTATTGATTATTTTTCAAAAGGAGAGGCCCCTGAATAGGCAAGGCCATAAAGGTGTCAAAGATGGTTTTTTATCGATGAGTTCAACTTTGTACTGCGTAGGTGGAGTGACCATGTTTATATGTTTCCTGCTGGTTGGTGAGGTTAAAGAAGTTTCAAACAAGCTTGATCTGCCATTCTAAGCATAATCGTCCCATGTTACCATCCACACAAAACAATAAAACTCAGGTCAATATGTCCCATGATTATTAGAAGTGCTTCGTTATTTAAGATACATGAAGTATACTGGTAAGTCCAATCTATATTTGAGGATGAAATTTTCCAGCAACTATAATAGTTGCTGTCGCATACAAGTTTTCCGTTGGAAAAATTGACCTGAGTTTTGTCTTTCTTGTTTATAGTAACATGGTGCGCATAACATTAGTCTAGAAAAAGACGTGTGTTCCGAATGAAGTTTCGTTTAATAATGAAAGAGTTTTACAGTAGTTTACAGCAAGTAAACAACTCTACGGTATCTAGGTATCTACGGTAGCAACCGAATCAACTGCTCCTTCGATTCAACTCTTCATCCCCTCTCAGTTGATGATCTCCAATCCCATCTTTGTTCGTAACATCGTTAAAGCCGGGGCCGGAAGATATTTGGTTAGAATGTCCGCTTTTTGCTTTTGGGTGGGTACGTAGACAAGCTTAACTTTTCCGTTTGCAACAGCTTCTCGGATGAAACTTGACATCAATATGCTTGACATGCTTAGACTCCTCCTTCTCTGCCATAGCTATAGCGCCTTGATTATCCTCATAGATTGTTACAGGATACAGGTTTGGTTCACAAAAATCCGATAGTATTCCAGTAAGTCAGATCGTCTCGATAACAGAAAAGCTCATCGCGATGTACTCAACTTCCGTGGATGACATTGCTACTGTATGCTGCTTCTTGGATGACCACACGACAGTACAGCCAACGCAGGATTCACTTTGCCTGAGTTCATCTCCTGCAGCATCTTGGAATCTTTCCAGGTAGCCCAAAACGTAGCACAGGTCTGGCCTTGAGCCATGCAACAAGATGATTAGACTGCCAACCAGTTCGCGATATGGATAGCTGCATTCTCCAGTATTCATTCGAAGCTGCAACTTAGTTTCAGCGGGTGTGTTGACAGGTTTACAGCCAACCATTCCGAAACATACTAGAACTTTTCGGATTAGCGCTTCTTAAGACAGACCTTCCTTGTCACGTTTTATCTTGATGCCCAGCAAGTGATGTAGTCCGTCATATCAAATTCTCGCTTCAGCCGTTCCTTAATCAGCACGATCGTCCGCAAATCACCAGCAACTACGAGTAAGTCGTCAACATAAATAACGACGTATGCAATTTGATTTCCTAGTCTTCAAACGTATAGGCAGTAGTCGTCACGGGAACGAACAAATTCCATGCTTACTAGAATTTCATTAAAGCGGCCGTTCCAGCAACGAGGGGACTGTTTAAGACTTCTTCAACAAGCAAACTTCATTCGGCTGACTGGTTACCCCCTCTGGAACACGCATGAACACCTTTTCTTGAAGAACTCCATTGAGAAACGCCGTGGTCACGTCCATCTGGTGAATTTTTAGATCTCGGTTCCTAGCAACTGCCAGAATCGTCCGTATAGTTGAAAGTTTTGCCACCGGAGCAAACGTCCAACTTCAACTGGTCATCTTCGAGGTTCTCCATAGCCGTTGTAACAACATCAAACGACGATGGCAACGAAATGAAAAGCTGACTTACGGCATCCAAATCCTTGACAGTAGCCCCAGCTCCCTTCAACTAGCGAACTAACTCGGAAATGGTCCATTAACAGTGTTCCTTCTTCCATCTTCAGCATTACGAGGGATCTTCGAATGTAGGTTTGCGTTGCAAAACCCTTCTTTGCAAACGTATTCGCCAGGGAGTTTCCTCTGCAGTTTCCTTTTCACGCGCGTATTTCACATGCAAATCAGCAATGTACGCCACTAGAAGAGCCTTCGCCTTTTTATCCTTTTCTTGAAAAACCTTCCTCTGCGCTTCCTCAGCAGGTACATCCATCGTGAGCATCTCCTTCACGCCTTCAGCCGAAAACTGCGTTTCTACACGGAACTTCCATACGTCGTACCTTCGCCTGCAAACTGGACAATCCCGACTTTGGTCGTAGTCGACATCGTAACTTCAGTTTCCTCCGTAATTCCGTAACGAACTTGAATTCTTGATACCAATTTTGTTTCGACTTCAGAGGGCGGACGTTACTGGGCCCATAACCTCTAGAGAAAAACGTGTGTTCAGAATAAAGTCTCGTTTAATAATGAAAGAGTTTTACAGTATTTTATAGCAAGTAAACAACTCTTCAGTATCTACGGTAGCAACCGAATCAACTGCTCCTTCGATCCAACTCTTCAATTAGTCACCGAAGCACTCAACTTTTTCGCCACATGGCCGACTGATGCTGCAGGATAACGCTTGAAATAGTCCCTTACCTTTCTGTTGATTGTAGGGTTACGCTCACACCTTCTTCCCTTGCATGTTTTCTGATCGAAATACCTCTGACGGAGCACCGTTTGTGCACAATCCGTTTTTTTTGCGCGGAAAAAAGACCATGTATTTTCAAAGTTCCGAGCGAAAAAATTAAAAAAAATGACATAAATTTAATTTCGATGTCAACAACAGGATGCAACCAAAATTTCGTTGATTACTGCACGCATTTTGAACTGATGGTTAAATATAAGTGTATTTATAATAATCGGAACAGTCTATTCGCAGAGTAAGTAATTCTACGTCAACAGTTCTTGAAACCCTGTAGTTTTTAAATTTGTTTGATCTGTTTATTGTCTGTTCGTTGAATCTTTTTCATTTAAAATCTAAGGAATCAAGAGATATTCAGTTTGAAAGAGTAAAAATTTTCAACAAGTAAGCTAAAGAAAATTCACCATATTGTTAGCGTAGATTAAAAAAGTTCCAATATGGGTCATTCCATATCAAGTGACCGGAGCAATGCATCGACCCTCTTCGATTCGAACCAAAATTGGCTGATATACTTGTTTTAGGCTATTAATCAAAAATCCAAAGTTTTAGACCTATCGGTGAACCCCTCGGCCCATGGGCTGCCCCCATTTTTTTGAAATTTTTGAAAAGTTTATATTTTGTTTATTGAATATCTTAATGAATAAAAAAGCTACAAACAATGTTAGATATTTTTCGTAAAGGAAAATTAATTTGCTACCAAATAAATATTTTTTTATATATTTTACAGTGTTGCCAATATTTTTATTTTTGTGGTTGAAATATTAAATTGCGTTTTTCTCAAAATGCTCCCACTTTTTTTCAATTTTTATAGCTTCAATGTGTTCAGCAGACTTTTTTACACAAGAAACACTTATCGAAAAAAAAAACCAATTTGCTCCGCCATGGAGATATTAACTTTTAAACATATCAAGTTTTATATTCAATGAATTAAAATTAAAAAATTGTGTAAATATATGCAAAGCGTTTTTTGAAAATGGGTTTAATAACAATCACAATCTTAGGTGATTGTTCTAGCAATTATTTATTGCCAGAACCCGCATACCAGTGGAAACAGAAAATTAGAGAAAAATCTTCAGTGTTGCCATCTTACGGTATATTTGGGATATTTTTTTTTTTTTTCAAAACAGATATTCATGCTAAGATTCATTTTTTGTCAATCGAATCATCAAGCTATCTATCTATCTTTCTACAAAAAATGAAATGGAACAGTATGTCACGATTTTACTCAAAAACTGGTCTACAAATTCCTTCTTGCACTGCCGTGATGCCATAAACTTAACATTCAAGTTGTAATTACAGCGTGCCCAATCATACAACTTTTTTGGAGTTTGTATGGTAATTCCTTGAAGACTAGCTCTCGTCGTCAACCGTTTTAGAGTTCCACCTAATCTATCACTTCGACCTTTGCCGTATGAAGTTGCAACAAAAGCCAAAGTCTTCTCGATGGTACAGCAAATTCAAGATGTTAAGTCTGTTTTCGTTCTGTGAACCGGCGCTGTCAGAGAAATGATAAATGTTTGTCAGCTTACTCAGAACTTCTCCTTCGGTCAAGTTCTCCCGAGTGAACTGGTAGAACTCTGCCTGTTTCGCTGCAATATAGTCATGCTCACGTCTGCCTCATGGTAAAACGCTTTTACTTTCTGCAATATGTCTTCCGAAACACGATGGCCTTTCTTGGGGTAAGAAGAACAGATAATTCCTTTCTCTTTAACGCACTTGTTCATGGTTTGCACTAACCTCTCAGAGCACCGAAATTCTTCTGTAGATTGAAATGCAAACGATTAGTTACTTACTTTGAATTTTCTGTACTCCATGTTATCACTAACGACTGAACAACTAAACAGAGTTTATTTTGATCTCACACGATATTTATAAACAAACTTGTAAATTATCATGTAGGCCAAGAAAAACTGCAATTATTTGAAAATTTAAGCTGTGCTTTTCTGTTACATCTGCCTTGATGAAGTATAACAGATTATATCAGAGTGGTTGAATAAACAAATTTTGAAAACATGAAATCTTTAAAAATTAATATCTCCATGACGGAGCAAATATTTTTTTTTCGATAGGTGTTTCTTATGTAAAACAGTTTGCTGAACACATTGGAGCCGTAAAAGTTGAAAAAAAGTAGGGGCATTTTGAGAAAAACGCAATTTAATATTTCAACCACAAAAATAAAAATGTTGGCAACACTGTAAAAAATAAAAAATTAAATTTATTTGGTAGCAAATTTATTTTTCTTTAAGAAAAGTGTCTAACATTGTTTGTAGCTCTTTTATTCATTGAGATATTCAATAAACAAAATATAAACTTTTCAAAAATCTCAAAAACATGGGGGCAGCCCATGGGCCGAGGGGTTCACCGATAGGTCTAAAACTTTGGATTTTTGATTAATAGTCTAGAACAAGTAAATCAGCCAATTTTGGTTCGAATCGAAGAGGGTCGATGCATTTCTCCGGTCACTTGATATGGAATTACCCATATACCTAATCCTAATAGTTTCTTTAAGTAATTA
>JASCZW010007862.1:0-58528 GCA_034211315.2 Aedes japonicus
AAAATACGCCTAACCTTTCATGAGGGCATAACTATACTTTCAAATTCTAACTTTTTCCAGCCCCGAGATAACGGGTTGTTGTCTTCAACAAAGTTGTAGAACAAGTAATTTTAAGAAAAGTTGCCGAAGACATTAAGTTTCTAGAGCCTAACGTTAAAGAGATATTAATGGTTTTCTTTCAGCACTACCTTAAAACTGTTTTTTTGAGATAATTAGTACTTTGTTCAAATTTGACGATTTCAATATGTTCTAAGAATTGTAGGAATTATTAAAATAAACATTTTTGCTGAACACAACACAGGAGAGCATCCTGGATGACCACATTTTTATATATAGTGATTGAAGTGTCTGTATGACGTCATAATCAACCGCCTCAGAGAGGGTGGTCGGGTCCTGGCGGGGTCTAAAACAGGTTGTATTTGTATGATCATTGTATGAACAAGTATTCCTGAAATTTGGGTACTGAAGGGGGTACCTAGTAAAACGTCAGTTTGAAATAGTACAGGTTATAAGCCAATTTTTATATCACATGTATGGTTAACACTACCGAAAAATTGTGTGGGGAAGTCAAAATCATACACGGGAAATAATCGACACATATTTATTCACTTTCAATTTTTTTAACACTATTTAAAAAAAAAAAACTTTTTTGAGCGTATTAGTAGAACGATTGTGATTGGGAAACTAGGAGAATTTAAAATTTAACACTTCATTTGATCACTTTTTAATAAATAAAAAATTAAACCTTGAAACACTTTTTAAATTTTCGCTAGTAATCGCGAGCAAATTCCATTTAATTCCACTGTGAGCTTATATTTTGACAGATAGGCCTATTTCGTTTGCTACTTACAGACATCTTCAGTGTCGAGTGTCCAAAGGAAGGAAGGGAGCGGTCGTAAAGTAAAATGGCCAGGAAAGTCGTACAACAATTCAAAAACCGTCCAAACATGTCAATTCGAGATGTCGCTAAAAAGTCTAAGGTGTCAGTCGGTTTTGTGCAGAAAACCATGAAGCGTGCTGGATTACATGTTTACAAAGTGCAAAAAGCCCCAAACCGGAATGAAAAATAAAACATCACTGCGAAAACCCGCGCCCGGAAACTTTACACGAAGCTGCTCACCAAATCCGGTTGCATCGTGATGGATGACGAAACATACGTCAAGGCCGACTTCCGTCAACTTCCTGGGCAAGAATATTTCGTTGCCAAGTCGAAGTTCGATGTTCCGGAGGATGTTCGAAAGAAGAAACTATCGAAATTTGCAAAGAAGTTTCTAATCTGGCAGGCGATTTGCGGATGTGGTGAAAATAAGTGCTTCCTTCATCACTTCCGGAACAATAAACGGTGCGATTTACACGGAAGAGTGCCTTAAGAAGCGTCTCTTGCCATTCATTAAGAAGCACAAAGGATCAACTCTGTTTTGGGCCTGATCTAGCATCCTACCACTTCGCTCGAAACGTATTGGAGTGGTACTGAGCCAACGGAGTCAATTTTCGTGCCAAAGGATATGAACCCACCAAATTCACCGGAACTTCGTCCAATTGAAAATTCTGGGCAATTATGAAAACGGAACTTCGCAAACATCCCAAAACTATAAAAACAGAGCTAGAATTGAAGAGCATTTGGGTAAAAACAACAAAAACACTGGGAAAATCGGTTGTACAAAATTTGATGGGTGGAGTGAAAAGGATGGTGCGGGCATTCGAGATGGGAAACGAAATTGAATAAAACAAATGTTGTAAATCAAAACTAATTAGTACTTCTTCATTCCCTGAAAATTTCAAGAAAATCCGATAATCAGTTCAATTTTGATGCGTATGTATATATGTGTGTGCCATTTTTCGAATACACCCTTTATTATCAGGCATTGCGCATTATCTATTGTTCAGCGGCGCGATTGTTCAAGTGAGTGAAAAAATAGAACAATAAAGTTGCGGTCAGATGATAGGTTAGAACGGATCCGTTCCTCGACCTACTCCAGCCAACAGGTAACAAAGTTAACTTCAGCAACGCACATTTTTGCAGTATGGTGCTTCACTGGATGGAGCACCATACTGTAAACAATGCGCGTTATAGGTTAACGTTTACCCTTGTGCTTGGAATAGGGTCCCGGGGAGCTGAAGCCGTTCCTACCCTATATGAATGTTGCTGTGGATGTAGCTCGTGATTGATTTTGTGGTTGGTTTTGACCTGTACTATTGGTTCACCATAGTCGCCGAATCACCATATTAAGGATTCCTTTGTTTTTCCAATGAAAAAAGTGAGATATGATTGTGATTGTACTGTGACCGAGTGGATTGGGTCATTGTTCATTAGATAGTTAATTACGACCTATATAATTAGTTCACCATATGCGTCGTATCGCCGGTTTTGTTATCGGCCATTGCGCGTTATCTATTGTTTCGGTCATTTATTGTTTGGTGGCGTGAGCGCGTGTTCGATGCTTTGTTGTGAACTGCCTTTACTATCGGGCATAGCTAGGTATCTATTTTTTTCGAAGAAGTTGTGTGCGCTCCGATCTGAACAAGCCGCTTTGTAGCATAAAGAGTGTTCGCTCTGTTGTTTGCGGAAAAGGTATGATGTCATTATATGGAACGGTTTCAGTGGAGAAACTGGACGGACGCCACGGAGTTGGGTACAGGCGATTCGTGAGGTAGTTAGTGCTTCAAGGCCAATAGCATCCTTACTGTTCGTTTAAACCGGTCAAAATCAGCTTTTAGCATTATTAAAAATCACTTTGTTCTTCCAATGAAAAACCACAAACACACTTTGTGAGTGGACGCCCCAATAGCATCCTTACTGTTGGTTTAAATCGGTCCAAAACGGCTTCCCAGCATTGTTAAATATTTTCTAGTTTCTCAATGAAAACCACCATCACGCTTTGTGAGTGGTCCCAATAGCATCCTTACTGTTGGTTTCATTAGGTTCAGATCGGACATCGGACATCACTCTGACAGCTTATCGTTAACCAAAACGAACCGTGCTGCTACCCAATCCTGTTATCCAACATCCCAGTGATTTCTCGTGGAAGTGCATAGGTGTTTTCGGCTTCCAATAAAGCGAGTATCACGTCAACATATTCCTACGCTCTCTCTTCCTTGATCTGCATTCAGACGGGGCCGGCGCCGGTATTGCCTTCAGTTTGGGGATCATCAGTTTTTACTCATTGAAGATGTAGGTTAGTCCCAAGCATCATCAGTTAGTTGTCTGTGTAATAACAGCTGATCTGGCAAAAACGGAGTAGCAACCTCGGGCGGTAAATCATGCTCATGCTCATGCTCACAACATTTTTCTTTTACAACATTTTTAATTTTCAATTTTATTGAGTACTTTCATATTTTTCAATTTTGCTTGTAGAAGCAAACAAAAATTTTGTTTCAATGCGAATTGTTATCCTGTAGCTGTTCATTTTCTCTTATTTCAAACTGTTGTTCTCTCATTTGTCCACGCATTCGCTCCACTTTAAGCTGCGCCACTTATCTCAATCAACCTGTCAACCCATCGTTTCAAGTTGTGTCACAAAAATTTGACATCTTCACTTCCCTCTTCGTGGCTAAACATTAAAAATTCACCTGAAAATCCCGATGACACTCTTTATCCTACAGCTTGCCTTGGTAGCACAGAACGATTCCATGTTATTCCTTTTTCTCACAACCAACTACCCAAAGTCCCTTATCATCGAGAATTAATTGAAAAGATGACAAAAGTTCCACAGTGGCCGCCAACCTGCTGCAAAAGTTCTTGTCGGCAAAGTTTTGATCGTCGTTTTTTTTTCTTCCCTACCTGATTCGCTTCACCATTTCCACAAGCATGTTTCACCACTTTCTCCCCTCCCACCCTGTCAGCCGGCGAGGCGTCGTTGAAAAAAGTTCCACAATTTTATGTTTTTGCCTTCACGATGTTGATCCGTGTCATACTTTATTTGAGTTGGGGAATTACTGACACTTTGTTATTTATTTTCTATGATTTCCTACATTTTCACATATTCGGTTTTGCGAGTTCGTTCTCCTTGTCTCTAGGTTCAGCGTGTAGTTCAGACCATAAAACATTCACACTCAGCGCTCGTTTCGGAAAGTACTATTGCAACACCAGATAAAAAGTGAACTGCTGTGAATTGAAAACCCAAGAGTCTTGCACGTCGTAGAACAGCTCCCCAAGGGGGGGCAAAGCGTACAAACCAACCGACAACGATCATGCATTTAATATCGACCTGCCATGTAGTACTCTTAATGGGACATAGAAAAAAGAACAAATTCGAATCTGGTAGGAAACAAACCTCGGTGGTCCGCCTGCTGCATGCCATCGATAAGGCCAATGTTCGGTGGTGGGGGTGGTGGTGGCGCTGGTGGAAGATCCGAGTGCGCTGGGCATCGATACAGTCTAGTGTCAGTGGTCAGCAGCAGCAGCATTCGGGTGCCGAATTGATTTTTGCAGACGACGACCATGGCAACAAATACCCATCGTTGGAAAGGGTTTTCGGTGAGCGACCAGCACATAATGCACAAACACATTCGGCAAATGGCGAGAAGGAGATAGAACGAGATAGAGAAAAGAGTTGTTTTCCCATAAGATGGAATTAGATTACGTTTTATCGTTTGCTCGTTCAGTGGGGTATGGGTTTTTTTATCGTAAGTGGAACGTGCTGTCAAAGGATGTGCTTTTCATACTCAACACCATCATATTTAACGAGTGATAATTACAACATTTATGGAGACAGAGAGAATGGGAGCTGATGCTTAAGAAGAAGGGGGTATGTGATAGAAGATGAAGAGAAACGTACATTGAAGATACACTACTGAGTTTGTAAAGGCGAGTTTTGACATCTAAACAGAGAGAATTTACACCACATCATTAAGTTGGCTTAGATAGTAAAGTTTTGAGATCTACTTGAAATGCAATTGACGTTAACTACTCCTTAACGCTTGATCAATTCAAACAACACCGAAAACACTCGAAACATAGTTCCTCTAAACCGATACAATGTCATAAGCCTATCTGTCAGTAACCGAAAAAGGTCAAAGTATCAACTCCCGAGCGCTTAAGTCAACAACGTTCTGCACGGCGACTAACAATGCTGCAACTATACAAAGAATCACCGGGATGAGAGCATCGGTCATCATGTGGACATCGAACATTTCCAACGTATTACGAGCCATTCATTCATTCATTCATTTGACTGGCAGAGTGCTTAAGCCATCAATCATGCATCGCACCGGACAAAGCGGCCAGTTCTGAAAGCAGGGGCAACACAAACTCGCGCAAAAAGAGCTACAATATTGCGACATCCATTATTGAAAGTTGGGTGGGGAGGGTGGTTTTGAAAAGCGCCATCGAGAAAAAAAAACTCTAACGAAACAACCATAATCACCATCAGCGCTCAGTTTTAAGTAGGATACAGAATAGTAGTGGTGACGGGTGGGACGTTGGGAGGTTTTACATGTTAAATTGAGAATGAAAGCGTACCGAACATAATAGGGCCCAGCTGAAGCATTTGATTAAAATTTCAACAAAGCATTCAGGGGAACTTTTACACTTTTGTGCGTCTCTTTTTTTTTGGTCCGCTCGCTGAAAATGCTTAAAGAGTAGAACGGACGAAATTTTGAAAGCATGGTGCAGTGCTTTTGTAACGGGATTGCTAGGGAGCGAACGGTTGGCTTGGCAACATTAAAATCGAAAAGAGCGTGAAAAGCCCATCTGCATGGGTAGGTATTTAAAGGATTGACATAAAATATCAGATAACGTGAAATCGATCACTTATTGGCAACATCCAAACAAAAATTGATTTTGACAGCGTTCTGATCTGATGAAATTATAGTTGATCCAAATTAAAGCCACGATGATGCTTTAATATTAAAAACACAGGAATTGAATTTTGAAACGGCTAGGCAAAAACTCAGACAGGGGAGAGGGATGGTAAGTGCACAGCAAATGGTAGCATGTCACACGCGTGCTGCACAAAGCGAACGGGAAGTAAAGCATCCTAGAAACACGTACGCTTACACTCACAAACATACATATTTTTAGTCATGATGAGCAAAGGAATATGAGTAACTATCAGAAGAATTAATATACTAGGTTTGTCCAAATGTTTAGGAAGCGACATCTATTGAACAGTGAGAATACCAAAATTTCTACGCCATTTTATTGTTTCATCTTTCATAAGAACGTAAGGCCGTTCACACCAAAATTCGGACATACAAAAAATATTTAAAATAACTACTGCATATTTTTGATTGATATTATTCATTTCATTTTATAGATAAATATGATACTCAACACAACTGTTTATAGGTTTATATGGATTTATTCACATATTTTGTTCGAATCAGTAAGCCACTTAGAACGAAATTCTTGAATCGTTGATACAAGATACTGTGGACAATTTGGTGGATTAAAATTTGTATCCACATTAATCCGAACACCGTCAAATCATTGTAACTTTTGAAATATTTCACGTAGGAATGAAAAATTTCACTGAGGTATAGCTGAGAGTCTATGATGAAAAAAACTATGATTGATGTTTACATTTCATGTTTAGTATTCAAAATGGCGACGAAAGAAAAACAAGTGCGCGAGCGAATTTTGTACGAGCGTACGGTAAATCCTGACTTGTCAATACGGGACCTTGCAAAAACATTGGATTTGCCTAAATCCACTGTTCACGATGTGCTCAAATCATTTTCGGAACGTTTGACGGTGGAGAGGAAACCGAGAAGTGACAAAAACATTGGACGCGCTGATCCTGTCATGGACCAAAAGCCCAAATCTCTCCATTCGAACGGTGGCACGTAAAATAAAGATGTCGCCTGGTTTTGTCCAAAAATCAAAACAACGATTGGGACTTAAGTCGTATAACGTAAAAACAGTTCCAAATCGCAACGAAAAACAGAACTTAGCAGCAAAATCATGGGCTCGACGTTTGTACTGCGAATATTTGACAAAGTTCTCATGCGTTGTTATGGACGATGAAACTAATGAGGATTTCAAGCAGCTTCCAGGGCTGGCTTTTTATTCTGCTATGGCCAGAAATGCTACAGCTGAGCCTTTCAGAACGAAGAAGGCATCGAAATTTCCCGAAAAATTCCTTGTGTGGCAAACAAATTGCACGTGTGGCAAAAAGAGTAAATCTTTCGTCACTACAGGCACAATCAACAAGGAGATCTATCAGAAAGAGTGTCTGCAGAAGCGATTGCTACCCTTCAACAAAAGTCACCTTTGTTCTGGCCCGATTTGGCATCATGCCACTATGCTAAAACTTTGATGGAGTGGTACCAAGCAAATCAAGTGAACATTGTACCAAAAACCTCAAACCCGCCAAATTGCCCAGAGCTACGACCAATCGAGAGATATTGGGCTCTGATGAAGCGGAAGCTTTCTGGAAAGAAGCAAGGAATCAAAGACATCAAACACTTCCAGCAAATTTGGCCAAAGACGGCTTCTACGATTTCTGAAAAGTCTGTACAAACCCTAATGCGCAAAGTTCGAAAAGTTTATGCAAATACTGAATAACTATGTTTTGTCTTTACGAATTGTTAAAACACATCCCATGAATCTGAAAAAAATAACTACGACGGAAATATAATGCAAATTTTATGTTTTATTCATGTTTTGAGGTGTCCGAATTATTGCAGATACAGACCTTACAATCCTTGGGACCGTAAAAAACGTTATTTTGCTCATACCAAATAATTGTTTCTATGGCGTAATGACAGCTGGCCAAATCCGGCCAGAACAAGAATTGAGTCTTATGTTTTCTCAAGAAAGGTAAAAGCGGCTTTTTGAGGCATTCTAGCGGTAAATCTCAGCGTTTACGGTACCTGTGGATTCGAAAATCTGAGATTTTAGCCCACAGGAACATATTGCTTGCCAAACCAGATATATTTTAGGGAATTTGATTTTAACTATACTTCCGTTTCAGTTGTACAGGTGCATCTTTCTGGCTAGTTGCAGTGTAAAATTTCCTTCCCGAAAGTAATTTGATTTTTTTGAAGCAGTATGTTTCGTCATTCATGACCACACAATAGAATTTTATGAGAAGTTGTTCAGAAAGCTTTCTGTTTTTGTTGCTTTGCGTTGCGATCTGGGTATTTTTGAGCTTTGAATGATCTCAATTCAGCCTTAGACTTCACTTTTTGCACAAAACCGATTGGCATTTGCGCTTCCCATGTTGACACCTTCGGATTTGCCTGAAAAGCAGCAAGGACTCTTTTCTCTTTCCTTGTGATGCTTTGTCTATGTTCACCACCACTTCCAGCATTCTTTTCGACAGTAAGGACCTCTTTATCCCCTTTAATCACATCTGCAAAAGTTGATGTTGGTACATTAATCGATTTTGCAATGAATCGAACAGTAGCATTGGGATTTTCCAAATATTTGTGTAAGATTGATATCCTGCGTGTTAGTTCAGACGGCACCATTTTGAATACAGACTTGAATACTTTTGTAAACAATGTGTGTAATTCACGTTTGTCCATGTATTGATTAAGTTCATTCCAAGTTTAATTCCATTTCGTTGTGATTTGACGAAGAATCAGAACAAATACTTTGTCTGGATTTAACATGTCATTTTTAATGAAAAATGACTCGCGATTTTTACCGAACTACGTTTAAAAACTTCATCAGGGAAGATATCGATAATGGAGATTTTTTTTCTAAATCTCATCGATTTTTTCCGTCACAAAAGCACGGGACAGTTTAATGGTCGCCGCTATAACAATCGAGCGGTAGCTCACCCGCTCACCTCACAAAAAAAAACTAGTGAGCGGGAGCGTGAACAGGAGCTATTTCTGTTTGCAATATGATAAGCGAGCGAGAGCGCGAAAGGCAACACCTATCCAATATCGCTCAAGAACTGTGCCATGTGATAGGAGAGCTTGAGCTATTTAGCTGAGCGAGAGCGCCTATTGATATGTGACTTTCGAGCTACTGATCGACTGCTAAAGCTAGTTGTACTGAGTGAGCGAGAGCGGAAACGAGATGGAAAGGCCCATCATCCGATTAAATTTTCTCCAAAATAAGAGGAACGCAAGCTGAACAATGCATTAGGTCCTAAGTAACATTGAGAGACTCTCTTTGTCGACTTTCTTTTGGCGTTTCTACGGCTGTGTAAAAAAATGTTCAAGTACTTACAACACGCAGTACGGTAACATAAAGTGTAATTAAGGATCCAACACGTCAAAAACATCAGCAAATCGTTTAATAGACATACTATTAACGAAAGCGAAAATCGACGAAGAGCATCTCTCAATGTTACTTAGGACCTTATGCATTGTTCAGCTTGAACGTTCGAAACTGCCATGAAAAGAGCGGGAGTGGAGTTAAAATTCGCAAGCAGATGGAATTTTTTTCTTTCACGCTCTCGCTCAACAGTGGTTTTCAATGATTCTCTGTGTATGATTAAATTACGATATTGCGAAAATTCTCCTAATTAGCCTAGGAGAATGTTCTGACGATATAGAACTCCACGTTCGAAATTTTAGAATGATTTCTATTGAGATACTTTAAGTTCTACTTTGGTCTTTTTGGATTCGACCCGCTTCTCGGCCTTTTCGATGAGGTTTCGATTGAAATTTCGTCAGAAAAATCTGTTTTCTTATCTAAAGCTCAGAACTTGCCCACATTATAAGGGAACGTATCAAACTGCATTCAAACGATTATCTTTCTCCAAATATCGAAAAGTTGGTAGATGAACTGGAAGATGGTTTAATCAAGCAGTTCTGGGAAAGATTATCGAATGAGCTGGCTCAAGCCATCTTTCTCGATCCACGGTTAAAGAAGCAAAGTTTTGGAGATGTGTAGATTTACAACGTGACGAATCAAGGTCTCGTTTACAAAATGCGGGAGAATATTGATACTTCATATCAAAATCAGCAAGCTGAAAACAAACGCCATCGGTATCAGATAATGATAAAAAGGTTCTGCATTCCTGCAACAACTGGTTGGTAAGAAACGTAGTTGGCTAACCGTGAAACATATATCGTAAATTGTAATTAATGTTTAAAATCGAATTTCAATCGAATATTTCAACGATAACCACCCTCTTTTCTTTTTCATAAATCTCAATACACTGATCCAAATTAGTAAAATGCTAGGAAAAGAGCAAATGAGCGGTTTTGAAGAACTAGCTCACTTCAATGAGCGGAACTGTTCGAAGCCGCTCGCCATAGTGAGCCATTTTGCCCACCTCTAATTACAATCACATTTATTTAGTTGTAAGTTTCATCAAAAAACTTGAAACAACACTTCCTCTCTGTCGAGAACATGTTATTGCTTGATTATTTCCAAATAGACTAGTGAAAAATTTGTGAAACAAAATTTCACGCCTGCATGATGGTTGTGGAAATGACAACCCAACAAACATCGGTGTTGAATTAGAGCTTGTTCAAACAAATTTGGAGAAGCTTTTCAGCTATTCTAGAAGAAACAGCTGAATAGCTTCTCCAAATTTGCTTGAACAAGCTCTAATTCATCACCGATGTTTTTTGGAAAGAAAGCTCATGATAGTGCGTTTCTATTGGTGACAGTGAGATGGCCTGTTTTTCCATTGTCACATGATGACTGTGAGATTTACTAGCTGATTATGATTAATGCATTGAATACGAAATACATGAAAGGAAGAGGTTCCCGAGAAGACAATGTTAGCCCACCACGAGTTGAGATCGACGGTGATAAAATTTAGGTATCCGTGTATCTGGGCTCATTGGTGACCACAGCTAATGACACCAGCAGAGAGGAACTAAGCCACATTATGACTGGCAATCGCTGAACTACAAAGTTGAACATCTACCTGACATTAATAAGAGCGGTACGGCAACAAAACATGGACACTGCTTCTGGAATACCAACGCACCCTTGGAGTCTCAGAACGGAAGGTGTTACGTACGATCTACGGCATCTTGTAGATAGAAGACGGAACGTGAAAAAGGCAAATAAGTGTGTGAGAATAAGTCTCTCATCGTACACTTCGCAAAAATCGATCGACTACAGTGCGCTGCGTATGTCGTAAGAAGGTCGAACAACAGCCCAGTTAAAATAAAAAAAAAAAAACGCGCAACGTGGGTCGATTAGTTAGAAGGTGACCTGCGGACCCTTCCTAGGCTGCAAGGCTGACATAACGCAGCCATGGACGAAAGAATGGAGAGTATGTAAATGGCCTTCGATTTTACAGTTACTTCCTCATTTTTCCTGGACATTTTTAAATTTAATGTATTTCAAATCTTAGCGTACACTTTTAGAGGAAAACACATTCTATGAGCATCAGGGTGCGTATCCATATCAGTTGATCAGGGATCGACTCTTTAGTTGACAAAATCGAAAATTGGCTGTTGCAGACCTAAGCATTTCTGCTTAGTCTGTCTGGAGCGTCTGGAGGTGGAACGCTGTATTTTATCGGATTGCCTTTTTTACATTGGGCACTGTTGCACAGTGTGAGCATTCTCACCACAATAAACACATTTCTGAACAGATTGTGTGCAAGAATTCACCACACTTGCCGCAGCGGAAATTGATGCCACAAAAATTGACCGAGTGTACCACCGAACAGGAACGAATTACTGGCCTTGGTATTTAGGAGCTCAGAATAATAGGTAAAATACCTGAGGATAATACTATAAAATTGTTCCCACAAAGTTGTGCGAATACCAAATTGAGGTAAGACAATACCAAAATAGTACCAAATCGGTTATCTCAAATAACAAGTTTTGATATTGGAGAGTTATTTTGCTTGCAATTGTTAGGTATTTCGCTTTATTTTACCTCTTAATCTGGGCGCTTTAATACCAAGGCCTGCATCAGGATCAAAATAAGGTATTCATATGTTGTTGTCTCCTGCTCGGGAAGCTTTGCAGAGTCTATACAATAGTTTACCATTTGTCGATGAAACCGCATCGGAACCGGCGAAGGTTACTTAAAACAATGTAGATAAACTTTTTTTTGTCTTGCAACGATTCTGAATGTAGTTGATGTACATCCAGTATAGCTATAAGCTTACGAACAACTTTGGTCTTCTTGTTGTTGCGTTTTTTCCGTCAGCCTATTTCCTCACATGGTGACAATCACCGACGCCAATGAGACGACTCCACCACCTGGAGCCTACCTATCTACTCATGCGTATGAGCCGGGGCCAACCGCTTCACTTCCCTTCCGAAGGAAGACGTGACCAGATTTTTTGCCTCAGAAAAACCATTGACGTCGACTGGAATTGAACCCAGACCCACCGGGGTGCCAAGTAGCAGTCACGCTTACCACTACACCACCGACGCCGGCCCTTTGATCTTCTTAAAACAACCAAAACATCGTTCTAAGCTCTTGACAGTCATCGCATCGGAGACAACGTCATCGACCTCATCGTTTCACGAGGGCATGTAGATATAATACTCTTTATTGAAAACTCGTGGTCAGCATTCTTGTTTGCTAGTTCATATCTCATTTCACTTCTACACGCAGTCCATTAAATTTCTTGTTGTGTATCGAGACACCTGAGGCGCTGAGAACAAATGGTAATTTTTAATTCATCAATTCATTAAATGAACTGCAAATAAACAAAAATGTGCTGCCAATACCAGGCTTAAGGGAATAAATAAATAAAAGAATATTATAATTAGCAAACAATCGGGTAACAACCACTCTATTAAACAATCTATTTAGCTCCCCTTTACGGGAAGACAAACACGCGAACTTTGATGTAGTTGGGTAGAGATCGATGATTGATGATATTTCATATTGCACTCTACTAAAAAGCACTCGGTCTGTGGATGAGCTTCCGTTTAGTATTAAACACTGTATCACTTTGCTCTCCGTGAAAAATAAAGTTGCATACGATTGACGTAAATAGACGCAGCACTATTTGTCCAGCTTAGCAATCTATTCAGAATTACACATTTTCATTGTTGTCCATCATATTATGGTTCAACACGCTTTAATAACAAAACATGAGAACAACGTAAACAATACTTAATCAAACATTCGTCTAGCTGATAAAACAATAGACCAGACCGGGAATCGAACCCAGCCTTCTCCAGCACGGTGTTGCTTTATAGCTGCGCCTTTACCGACTAAGGGAGGAGTAAGGGAATACTGTTTGATTGATGGTCAATCGAAATCTATGATTCTCATTCCACCATTGCCCCATAACTATCCAGTTTTATGCTTTCAGTTATAACCACTTCCTCTCCGTTCACATGGTGACCACTGTTAGCCATTGCGGATGCTTAAAAGGCGAATCCCAAGGGCACGGAAGCTGTGGTTTGCCATATAGAGGCATAAAACATCGTCCAAAAAGTATTGCACTGCTTCTCTTCACTTCTTCTAATCTAATTGAAATAATCGTTAAAGGACCCTGGAAATGATCCGTAAAATTCAAGTGTATTTTATTGACCCCTCCAGTCTTACTCCGGGGCCGACGGAAATACTCAAAAAGGCATATACCACGCTAGCGTTGGTGATTGTAGTTTGCAGGCAACGTGGACTCGAAATGTAATAGTGGTTGTTTGAGTGCTTTTGAAGATTATGGCTCGTGTACCACTTGAAGGTTATGGACAACAGTTGAGCACATAGTTCAACAGCATTGTTATTTGAGTGGATTTTAACAACGACACCTATTTTCCACACGTGTCACCAACGATTTCAATTCACATTTAAATTCGTTTTCATCGATACGTAACGAAAATGTCGAACGAATTTCGGTGTGTGGTCGGAAAAACAAATAGATGCCTAATGACACAAGCATCAACGTATTGTTTCACATTTAGGCGAGAACTGAAGTGGGTTTGATATTGGATAACCTCGGTGTTCCGGTGCTACAGCCAAATTTTGAAAAACATCCATTCCCAAACCAAAGGAAAACCGAGTGGAAAATACGAGAGCAAACCGCAATCTGGAAAGCTGATACAAGCCAACAAGCTCGTTTCCATCAGCAGCACACATCGATTCTATTACCTACCCTATTTCGTATTTCGTCTGCCAGTTTTTGTTATGTTTCACCCACCTGTCAGCTCTGGTTTCCTCTGGAAAATAGCCGATAGGTCGACAGCTACTATTAAAGTTAAATCAAGCCATGCTAGCTCCCACGCGCTGTGAAGCGTATATCAAGTAGAACATTTGTTTTGTTGAATCCTGTGTTTCATGATGTTTATTGTTATCTGAGAATATCAGTTTTCAATCAGGGATGAAGGAGAAGGCATTTTTTGGGGAATTGTTTGGCACAGTATTCAGGTATCATAGAATCTCTACACCAGAGCTACTAAATTTCGACTTTTGGTAAAACCACTTCTATCACTCATTCGAACTAAAGGTCATAGCCGAATGAACCATGTCAATTAACTGAGTTCCATGTTTAGTTTTTTTGAAACTGATTTCAATACCACATCAAATAAATTTAGTTTAATTGTTCTTCTTTGACAATAATTAGGATTATAGTTTTCAAAATTTGAAATGTAAATGCTTCAGCCTGTACAAATAAATGTATTGTCATTTTAAAAAACCCACGTAGATCTGTTGAACTTATAAACTTATCTCAAACCGTGCTGTTATTTGTTGACATAGGTTCAAAATACTGTGTTTATTTCTCATAACAACGAACATTTCTGTTATATTCATTGAGTATGACACTTTCACAGGAGACATTTATTTGACATACTTCTCAGAAGATCCAATACTTTAGAGAAATTTAGAGTTATCAGGTTTTGTCAAGTATTTAAAAAATTATCGACACACATTAAGTGCTTCATATAGAAGTTGACAGTTGTTAGATGCTTAACAGTTTTGACAGTTTCTCTCGTCACTCCATTGAGATCCCATCAAAGAAAAAGTATGCTCACAGTTTGCATTGTGTCCTGATATTGAAAGAGTACTGAATAATCTTTAAAATTTCTAAGTACCCAACAATATTCAGCTTGCTACCAAAAAACCCACACAGTTTTGTATTGCAATCCTGTTTAAAATGTTCAGGGTCCTTCGAGCTTAAAAACTTCTTGAGGTACACGAATTGATCGAAAATGAGATACTCGTCGATGTTAATATTAATTTCCTTCAATAACAGAACAGATTTCTCAACTTCTTCATACCTTACCGTTGCATTTTGAAAATCTAGCCACTGGAATACCCGAAGGCGATTGTAGATTAAGGAATATCTGATATGAACTATAGTAACCCTCATACCCTCAGCTTTGAAAGGGACTCCGTTCATTTTGACAAGTACTGCTTAGTTGCCTTGTGCACTACTTTTGCCGTGGCTTTAAATTGCAAATAAAGGGAGTCCACGATGAAATTGCCACACTATGAAATTGCTCTAACTTTTTAACCGTTGGATAGAATTTAATGAAAATTTGGGTGGATTTAGTTCATAGTGCATTAGTCGAAAGAACAGCTCGTGCGTGACAAAATCTTGCGCATTCATCACGAGAACAAGGATCTCTCGCATCGTTCCATCGCTAAAACGTTGGGAATCGCGAATTCCACGGTGTCGCGAGTGATTAAGCGGTTCAAGGAACGGTTTACCACCGATCGAAGCCCAGAAGTGAAGGAAAAAGTATTCCGTACAACACCAAAAATCACAACCGCGTAGTTGGGGCCTTCAACCAGAAATCCGAACACCTCCATTCGGGATGTGGCTAAGAAGCTGCACCTAAGCCGAAGTTTTGTCCAGAAGGCCAAAACTAAGGCTGGGCTTCGAACGTTCAAGGTACAAAAGGGCCCTAATCGCGACGAGAAGCAGAACAAGTCCGCCAAAACCCGTGTTAAACCCGTGGAAGTTGTACCTCAACATGCTGACGAAAGTTGAATGCTGCATCATGGACGACGAAACATATGTGAAGGCCGACTTCAAACAGATCCCCGGCAACCTGTTTTTCACGGCCAAGGATAAGTTCAGCGTTCCGGAGCATGTCCGCACTCAGAAGATGTCCAAATTTGCGAAGAAATTCCTGGTTTGCCAAGCCATCTGCACGTGCGGGAAGCGGACTCGCACCTCTTCGTGACCCAGGACACGATGAACGGACAGGTGTACATAAAAGAGTGCCTCCAGAAGCGGCTGCTTCCTTTCCTGAAAGCCCACAACGTCCCAACAATCTTCTGGCCGGATTTGGCCTCATGCCACTACTCCAAGGACGTGCTAAAGTGGTTTGCCGACTATAAGGTCAATTTCGTGCCGAAAATGTTCAACCCTCCCAACACTCCGGAGCTCCGCCCCATCGAGAAGTACTGGGCGATTATGAAGCAGCACCTTCTTAAACGACCTAAGGTAGTGAAGACAGTCGAGGAACTGAAGAAAGAATGGGTTTACATGCAAAAAACGGTTGATTCACAGGTTGTGCAGAATCTTATGGCCGGGGTTAAGGCCAAGGTGCGGGCATTTGCGTATGGACTGTAAATAAAATACGAGTAAAATGGTAAAATGAAGTTTAATAGTAATTTCTCAATCCCTGAAAATTTGATGGCAATCGGATGAAAACTCGAATTTTGCGAATCAATTTTGTGAGTGGCAATTTCATCGTGGACACCCTTTATTTATGTTCCTCACCATCTTTTTTGAGTTTCGATAGTGTCGATTTGATGCTCAGTGGTAGGAAATTGTTCCCAGTACCTCTGCTGCAGTGTTGAACTTTTTTTTTTGAGAAATTTGATCTTTTCACTGAAAAATGACATCAGATAACTCAGTTCACCGTGGAAAATTGTACCAAATTTTTGGTGGTTAGTCTTGTGACAAAAAGTATGATTTCAATGCTGGAAACATTTGCAAAATTCAATGAACTACTGGCATGTAAATTTTTGAAAGCAAACCGGCAGTCTAGGTTTTTACCTAACTAAAATTGACAGTCTATGAAATATCGAGGCGGTACCATCAACATACGATTTACCCAAACTAGCGGAAACGAGCTGAAATTTTAAAATAGCGGCTACAGAAATTTACACACGAATGGCGCTCAGTGCCTGTATGATGCAAGGATATTTCTGGAGTAGTTCATCGTTAAAACGAAACTTTCTTTAGGCATTTTTATTTCACTATATAAAACGGTAATCAAACAAAACGGATTAAAACACAGAATAAACTTTGTGCAATTCCAGAATGAAAACAAAAACTAGTAGAGCTGTCACTTTTAATACTGTTAAAAAACAAATGCCATCAGTGGATAAATTAACACAATTAAGTTGAATCCTAGAAAGTTTGAGCTGTTTAGTGGAATACTTGGGACTTGAAATGAGAAGAAAAATTAGTATTTTCCAATTAATTCCAACTACCTTTATGACTTATATTGACAGATACGCGTGCTTCGTCTAAAATATGCAGACTTCTTCAGTGTCGTGTACTAATAACTCGACGTACACGACACTGAAGAATTCCGCACATTGTAGACGAAAAACGCGTATCTGTCAAGATAAGCAATAAAGAAAGGTAGGCGGAGTTACATGGAAAATATTAATGTTTCTTCTCATTTAAAGTTACAACTAAGTTGTTCAAGGGTGTATCGAAAAGTAGTTATAAACATTCGATGCGTTATTACGCATAAACTACTGTATATATTTTTAGCGTGTAAGCGCCATTTGCTTTGTTTACATGTCAAAAATGATTATTCGGTTCATTCATTTCCGTTGATAAAGTTGTATTCAAAATGTCGCGAATTGAATTTGAGACTAAAAAGAAAATTCTGCACACTTGGTGCACCGAAAAGGGTGTTACTTACAACCAGATTGCGAAAAGAGTAAATGTTCACCCGGCAAGTGTAAAACGCATCATCGAAAAGTTTGGTAAGGAGTGCTCCTCAAGGATTTACTAAGAAGTGGCCGGAAACCCGGCTCCAGCAACCCCGATTTGGACCAAAAAGTTGTGGATTATATTCAACGGAACAAATCTGCCTCTACTCGCGATCTAGCCAAGAAGTTCAGGACCAGCATCGGAATGATTCAACGAATCAAGCGCAGGAATGACTTGAAGACGTACAAAAAGCAGAAAGTGCCCAAACAAACTCCGGAACAAAAAGTCTCGTGCCAAAACCAGGGCTCGAAAGCTGTACAGCTGCATTTTGGACAATGTCGACCAGTGCATTTTGATGGATGACGAAACATACGTTAAAGAAGATTCAAGAACGCTACCGGGGCCGCAGTTTTATACTAAATCTGTTGGGGAACGTGTGCCAACCGCAGATACGACTGTTGCGATGGAGAAATTCGGTCAGAAGGTGCTCATTTGGCAAGCTATTTGCACATGTGGCTTGCGTTCTTCAATTTTCTATACAAAAGGAACTATAAATGCTGAGATTTATCAAAAGGAATGTTTGAAGAACAGGTTGCTACCATTGTATAGAAAGCACCAGTCCCTCCTCTCTTCTGGCCAGATTTGGCATCGGCACATTACGCCAAATCCACTCTACAGTGGCTGACGGAGAATAACATCAAGTTCGTAGAAAAGACATCAACCCACCAAACTGTCCCCAGTTGCGACCGATCGAACGCTATTGGGCAATAGTCAAGCGTATATTTAAGAAGGATGGTACAGTGTCCCAAAACATGACCGATTTTAAGAAAAATTGGGCAGCGGCATCCAGGAAGTGCACAAAGGTCACTGTGCAGAATTTGATGGCAGGTGTCAAATCAAAGGTACGGGCATTCTACAGAAATGAACATGATGACTAGTTTTTCCGTTTGGATCTTTTGTAGACATGTTAAGCTATAATAAACTGAAATAGTATGTTAATTTTAACCATGTTTTCATGCCTATTTTATTATTTGGAAGTTTATAACTACTTTTCGATACACTCCTTAATCTTGAACGTTGTTGAGCGAAAAATAAATGTACTGATTTTGAGATGCTTGTGAATCGTCCTTTTGAATGTTTTCTCCTCCAAGCTCGAGTACTTTAAAGTTAAGCTTTCTATTTCTTGTGAAAGGTAATATTACTACTTTTGCTGGATTAACGCTTAGACTCTCCTTTAAAGCTTGTTGCATTCTATCCGATGCTATGTTGTCAAACTTCCCTCTTACTAAGATGACTAGCCTACAACCTCGAAACCTTTCGCTTCTAACTTTGTGGAGAGCAATCATTGCCGGTGTGGAAACGGTTATGATGACATCAATCACGCAAGCTAGCAATGCATGGATAGTAACGTTTGTAGAACATGCTTGAGCAGTCACATTTTCACCACAATCGGGCGAACAGAAGCCCTGATCATATCGCATAACGATCTAGTGCTGGGACAATTAGCTGGCGAGACTACACAATTCCATTTATATCTTTCTTTGTCTAATACATTCCCATCTCCAGGCACAATTTTTAAATGTCACCCCTCTAAACTTTAGGGTAAACCGCGAGTATACGCGAGTATATACAATATTAAGTCATTAATTTTATCAAAAAGCAATGAGATGTCGGCCCCGCAAAGCGTACGTGGTTGAACCTCTCAAATAACCGAGCCAATTGAAAAAATGTGTGTTTGTCTTTGTTTGTCCATAATATAACAAACCTAGTGCTAGAAATTCCTAGAAGCTATATTTTCTTATTGTTTTTCAATTCGAAGGTAAAATACCGTATGTTATAATTGTTTACGTTAGTGGGTCATGAGATGCGTTATTTTTACAAGACAGCTTTTTTTCTATTCCAAAGGACTTAACTGAAGAAACATTTTTTTTTCTGGGATGGTTAATGTTTTATAAGCGTAGCGTAATGTTTATTTTATTGAAGCATGATAATCATCTTTAAACCTACAATTAGTACTCGGTTTTTGTTTACCATTTTTAAAATTTGTATCAAAAATTTGTTTCGGTATCGAATTAATCAGTTTCTGTAGCACAGTGGTCCTCAGCTTGATCAGTTTTGAGCGCCACGAAGCATTTTGCGAATGATATGGCGGGCCGCAACTAATTTTCTAAAGATATTTAGGGATTATGCCTGTTGAGGTGAGGTAGTCACCCGCTTCCACCCTCGCCCCTTCTGGCTCAATTTTCAACTTCTAATCACATTTTCATACTGCCGTACTCTAACGGAACTATCTATCTATTCTTTCATACCTTTCTCTAGCTAATAAAATTTCAATCAAAGTCTCCTGTTGATAATAAGCATCTTCCTTCCAACTCTGAGATGTGTGAATATATTGAAGAAATGATAAAAAATTGCTTTTGACGGTCATTCATATATGGCTAGTTTAGTCGTATCATTTTAATTTTTACAATTTACATAGTCAGTTCTCATTTATGTTAACAAAACCATATTTGTATCTTCACAGTCTGTTGTCTAATTTGCTTGATTGCGTTTTTCTTTGACGAGCTTATCAATATCAATAGTTAAATCTGAACCAGAAATTCGTAGCACATTTTCCAAATGCTCGTCTGTCAAGCGATTTCTGGGTTTTGATTTTACATTTTTCATGTTTGAAAACATTTGTTCACAACGATATGTAGTGCCAAACAGAGACAGCATTTTCAAAGCATGTTTCCGCAATTCAGGAAATTTATCCGCACTGATGTATTTCGAATAAAACTCCAGAAAATTCGTTTTCTTGAAGGCATCTTCAAGATTTGTGTTTGTCTGAAGTTCTATCAGCTCAAGCTGCAAATGGCTTGGTACCATTTCCACGTCAACGCCCCATGGTATAGAGAAGATCTTTAAGCTCATTTCATTCGTTTTGATTTCATTGAACCGATCATTGAACTCCGATTTTAGTGAAAGTATCATGTCGACGTACTTTTTGGTTTCCTTAATCGAGCATGTCGACATCGAAGGGAAATGAGAAAAATCTCGTTTTCCTAATTGAATCTCCCACAAACGCAATTTAGTTTCAAAAGCTCTCACGTGTTGGAGCAGCTCATGAACGAAATTTTGTTTTCCCTGAAGCTTAAGGTTCAATTCATTCAAATGCGTTGTTATGTCGGTCAAAAATGCAAAATCTGACATCCACTTCTTGTCTTCAAAAAAATCGACCACCTTTCCTTTCATTTCCATGAATTGTTCAATTTCATGTTTCAAATCAAAAACTCTTTTTAAAACTTTACCCCGGCTTAACCACCTAACTTCGGTAAAATAAGGCACATCGCTATACTCTGCTCCAACTTCTACCAAAAATTCCTTAAACTCGCGATGATTCAATCCATGCGCCCGAATAAAATTAACAGTTTTCACAACATCACTCATAAAATTTTTGAAAACAACAATTTTAGCGCACAGGTTTTCAACATGGAGAAGGTAGTGGTACTGAAAGAAATCGTCGTTGCCTACCGATTGAGCCTTTTTCCGGAGATGAGCCACTGCGCCTTCTTTTTTTCCTACCATCGCTGGAGCTCCATCGGTCACAACACCTGAATTGATTCGAGACGACACAGATGCAATTTCATGATTTGGAATTGTTTTTGTAACTCGATTTACCTGAAAGATTATTTAGCTTCAAACCAATTCTGTCCAGGGTTGAATCACAAGCCTCAAAAATGTCGAGCCCTTTCGTGGTACCTTTCATAGGAAAAAGAGACGCCAGCTCTTCGGTGATGTTGAATGCATCATCAATGCCACGAATGAAAATTGCCAGTTGTGCCGTATCACTGATGTCAGTGCTCTCGTCGAACGCTATTGAGTAGTAAACGAATTGCTCGGCTTTTACTTTCAAATACTTTTCATATTCTTCGCCAAGGTCTTCAATTCTCCGCGTAACGGTTGGAGCTGAAAGACTGATTTTCTCGAAAACTTTCTTTTGTTGTGGGCACAAAATTTCAGCTACAGATACGAAACACTCTTTGATAAATTCACCTTCCACAAATGGCTTCCCTGCGCGAGCAATTTTCTCGGAAATGACGTAACTTGCCTTCACAAGAGATTCACTTTCGGCGTTTTGCTTTTTGAACACAGCGTGTTGCTGAACCAGTTGCCTCTTCAATTCATTCAATCTGTCGGTGCGCAATTGACCTGACAGCGTACCGAACTTGGTTGCATGTTTTGTGTCGTAATGCCGTTTTATGTTAAACTCCTTTATCACTGATACGCTCTCATTGCAAATTAAACAAACCGGCTTATCCTTCACTGAAGTAAAAAAATAAAGTTTTGTCCATTTATCCTGGAACACACGCTTCTCATCTGTGATTTTTCTTTTCTTCGAATCACTTGTAGCCATTTTTTCACTGAACGGTAGCCACCAAACGTATGCGCGTCAGAGCAAAATCACGACACGACGATGAATGGAATGACGAAGACCGAGGACTTGTGAACAACGCAATGCTAGAATCAATACATTCATAACACATGTAGGTATGTGTGCATAAGCGCTATCGTTCGTTTCTCTTCACAAACAACCAGTAATATATGTGTGTGTGTGAGCGCTTGAATGAAGACTGTGGTTGCGGATCTAGATGGTACGATTCGGTCTGTTCAATGACCGCTTGCAATCGATCGCAATCTCTTTTTTATCTCTCTTTCGCCCATTACCTGAATGAAGGCTGAAAAAAAAAAGAGATTGCAATCGATTGCAAGCGTTCATTGAACAGGCCGATTGATAGCCACATGTAGAATCGCATTCAATGATTCATCAATATTATATCAGATATTCATACATATATGTGTACATAGAAGTGCAGAGATATTTTTTCACTTTTAATCTTGGGCTCTCATTCTGAATTGAGAGAAATTGTAGACGGAAAAAAGATTTTTTTTTACTCTTTTTTTTCTGACCACATTGTGTGCGGGCCATATTGTTCCCACTGGCAAAAAATGACCGCGGGCCACATACAAGGTCTTGGCGGGCCGCGCTTTGGTGACTACTGCTGTATCATTTGCAATGGTATCTTTCACCACTCTTCTCTCATGGCCGCTTGGAGCTCTTGAACTGTTCCAAACTGTCTTTCTCTGTTGTACACCCGTCTGGCCAGGATTTCCCAAAGATTTTCAATAGGATTTAGGTCAAGATTTCGTGCTGGCCAGTCGAAAAGTGTTATATCTCGCTCGCTTACGTCATCAGTATATGGGATCGAAACACTATCCAATAGTTCAACTTAGTTTTGAGAATTTATTCTGGTGGAAATTGTCACAATCGGTGTTTTTCCTCTGCTCGAAAAGGCGGCCTATACCATAAGACTCCCACTTCCAAAGTTTCTGCTCAATTTGACCTCTGATTTTTTTTCACAAATCATGCCAGTAGTACGTACAGCAATCGGGTCCATCAAGGTTGAATTTATTTCCACTCAGGCTTCTAGGACATGTATGGTTGCGCAAAATCCAAACGCATTCAGGCGCCGCTTCGTAAGATTTGGTTTTTTGGTTTTTGTCGTATAGTCCATGTGCCCGGATCCTCACAGAATTTGCGAAACACGCCTTGTTGCGATGGGAACTTCAAGTTCCTTTTTATCGCTGAGAAATTCAAATTTCCGGTCTGACCAAGCTGAATGATGCGGTTCCGTTTACAATTGATTATTTTCGAGTTGCCCTTGTTCTGTTTCCATATGCCGTAATTTTCACATTTTTCAAGAACTTTTACACAACCGTTTCTCCTCTACCGATTCGTTTTGCAATGGCAGCATTGTCACACTGCGCTAATAGAAATTTTCTGTTATAATTATTTTAAAGACTGGACTCGGAAAAAATGAGACACACAAAAATGATCACCAAAAATTCATTTTAAACCGGATACTTCTCAAATTTTCAGGGATTAAACAACTATATATTTGATATGTTTTGCCATAGTTATTGAATATCCTCCCCCAAGTTGAATGCTCGTACATTTTTCTAAACACTGCCCATGAGATCTTGGGTGAGGCTTTGTCCATCTTCCTTACACAATTTTTCCCAGTTTTTCTTAAAAATTTCATCGGTTTTGAATGTTTTTCCGTTTTTCTTCAACTTCTTCTTCATTATCGCCCAAAACTTTTCGATCGGACAAAGTTCTGGTGTATTTAGCAGGTTTGCCTCTTTCGGGACCACATTAACGCCCTTCGCTTCGTACCAATCCATTACAGGCTTGGCGGAGTGCCACTAAGGGAGATCCGGCCAGAACAGCGTGGGACCACGGTGAGAGCGGAGGAAGGGCAGCAAGCGCTTCTGCAAGCATTCCTCTCGATAAATCTACCCGTTTCTGGTGCCGGTTGTAACGAACGGCTTACTGTACCGTCTACTCTTGCAGATCGCCTGCCACAACAGGTACTTCTTCGCGAATTTGTCCATCTTTCTCTCCCGGAACTTTTCCGGAACCTCCATGCGGGACATTCCGACTGACAGAAACCTCGACGCTCCGCACACGCAATTTGGCCACCGTGTTTTGCTTGTCATTCCGGTTTGGCGCCTTCCTGACCTTAAAAACACGTAGCCCAGCCCGCGTAACGGGTCTGCTGGACGAACCACTTCGACGAATTGACCTTTTTGGCCACGTCTCAGGTGGAAAGGTTCAGGTTATTCTTAAAGTACTGTTTTCGTTTTTCGACCGCTTCCAGTGCGCCGCTCGATGGTCTTCGTCTCCTGGAACATCTTCACAAGGCGGGACACGGTGGAATGGTGGATTCCAAGCCTTTTGCCGATCCATCTGTGCGACTGACCAGGATTATCGATCTCCGCGCCCAAGAGTTGCTGGCGTAGCTCTTCTTGTTTTGAATGCATCTTGAAAACTGCTTGATCGCGATAAAATTTAGCACTCATAAACATAACACTCTAAGCTAGTATTACTCAAAATTTCATTAATTTTTACTCACGCGATAAAAAGTTACACCCAAAACAAAGTGTCGCATTTTTTTCTGATTCCAATCTTTAATCTTTCACAGAAAAATTGTGACTCAACCTAATTTTATTTGATTACTTCATTTTGGGCAGTCATAGCACAAGTAACGTTTAAGTAATAAAATAAACAACCTGCATCATGTTGTAGGTTTAGAAATGGAAAAATGGGGATGCGCTCATAGGGATTTCGGGTACTGTAGTTAACTTTTAAGTACCTCTAGCACACCGGGATAAAACAGTGAAGTGAAATGTGATTTTTACAGTGTTTGTTCCAACAGAGATTGTTGACATCTGACAGGCACATTGTCCATTTTTGACGCCCGGAAAGTCATTATTTTGATTTAAATATACGTTTTAGTTTATCCGTTCGACCGGAAGAGAAAGTAATTTGACGCCTAACATATCCATTCAGATTCAATGTTTGCTTTAATGTGGTCTCAAATCCACCGCATTTACACAAGCAACATCAAAACACATCCCACACATGGAGTCGAATTTCGCAAACCTATCGAAAAAACGAGATCCATTTAAAAACACCGAAAGCCACTGACACCACAAATATTGAGAGGCACAGCAAGAGAGAAAGCCAGAAACACAGACATCCGTACAAAGAAATTTACATTTTGGGGAACGGGCTGACTTTTATGGGTACTGCTCAGGCAGAAGTGGGGCAAACACCGGGAAAAGAACATCTCGCATTTACACACAGCCACACACACATACACACACACTGGGAGCAACGAAAATACAATGAGAAATTGACACCCACACAGGGTGGGTCAGGAGACACCGAGTGGGTGAGAGGATGTAGGATGATGGCTATTTTCAGGCATCATTACCCGTCTAACTGTTCGGTGCTGTGGCTCAAATAGGCTGCAGCCTTCGCAGATGGATAGACCAGTGGAGGGGCGTCCAGAATAAACGGTGAACTAGGCATACTGGTCGGACTGGGACGATCCAACTCAATGGCCGACGACGAGCAGTGTAGTCGTTGATGGAGATTCTGGGACTGATGTTGTTGTTGTTGTTGTTGCTGTAGCTGTTGATGATGTTGAAGCCTAGGTTGCGGGGAGAGAAAGGGTGATACGGAGATAGTGGGAATAGCAAGCGAAAGGCTTCGTTTCGACGGAAGATGAAAACTAGCGTAAGACCGCGAAAGGTTGTGCAGTGAAGAGATTGAGGGGTTATATTTTGTGATGGTAGTTTGAAGAGTTATTCAAAAAAAGTAAACAGAAAAGAAAACGATTATTTTCCAACCCATTTCAAAGTGTAATCGGACAGATTAATCGTACTCCAGTGTGAAAGCTCAAAGTTACTCTAAAAATATAAGTCAAAGATGCACAGAACAGTTTACAAAAACAGTAATGGCCTACTTGTGTGATTACAACAGTATATGGAAGAAGATAATACTAATTCTACATTGTTCTACTCAGCATCGCATGTATGGATGAACGTTTGAAGTCGAAACGATAAAAATAACAGAGTTGTAAAAATACAATTGCGAGCACTGTGTTTATCTTGGGTCATTGAAATAACGACCGAGTCTGAGGGTATTTACGTTGCGCCCCCCGCTCTGGCTTTAGCTCACTTACCTTGGTCCCTCTATCCGTACGGCTTCGTCGTCCATTGGCATCCAAGTGCACCGCCTTGAATCGCCGGCTGGAAGTGTGGCGCTGCTCCCAGTAACCATGGCAACTCCTGCTCCTCCGGCCCCGCTACCCGCCAGGAACGACGTCGGTTTCCGCCGAAAGTAAGGATTGTCAAGTTCATCGTCGTACTGCTGCAGGATGGATTTCGTGATTGGACCCGGGTTGATGTATCTGGAAGAAATTTTCATCATCAGTCCTATGGCGTTGCTTTAGGTAATAGTTTTTATTATGGGTCATTTTGTTCTGGATTAGTCGAACGTGACAAATCTTCATTTGGTGGGCATCCAACGTCAAACAAAACACTTCATCATAACGAAGGTCCAGTAAGGTAATTGTTTGTATCAACATCATAGCTCTGGGGCATGCCCGGCTGTTGATGATGTGAATATACAATCGTATGAGTGGGTCAATACAATGAGGAATGTGTACACAGGTGTGGTTTGATTGGACAGGGAAATGGTTGGAATGCACAAATTAAATTCACGTGCAGTGCTATTATTTGAATATTTTTGCGATTTTTTATCCATCCATCCTTCTTTTCAACATGTTAAAGTCATCAGGATAAAGCAAGCTTGAGCAAACATTACATGTTTGGCTTTTAAACGTCGCAAACATTTACTCTATTTCCACATGGTTGAACCAGTAGATGCGATGATTGAAATATACGATTACGTCAACCATTAAAGCATGTTCTCCCTCCGATGCTACACTGAAATGTTACAAACACACCGGACCCAGAATTGGTAAATGGAGCAAGACCAGATCAATATAACTCTTCATTACCACCGAAAGAGTACATGGCGCCCAAGGAAAATGTTCACAGCATGCTTACTTAGAGTGTGTTCTTTTTATAGCTACCACCGCATCTCTTGCTGACCTCCTTCTCCGTTTTCTCCGTACGGCAGATAGCACATTCCGCAGAGGAACAATGGAGCCAGGACTATATGCAATTTTTATTCATTATCTCGTGAATTACATCGCCTCGAGTGATGATAAACCGTCTTCCTACCTTTCCAAGCGAGGAATGCGAGGAAACCCATGTGGAAATTTATGTTTGGGTATCTTTAACTCATAGATGCTGCTGCTAGTTTGTCGATATTCTCTCCACGGCCAATAGTATTTGAGCGACTGGCCTAATGGAGGTATTTCAGATGTCCTAAATTCGGCACATTCCATTGATGGTGATCCCAGGACTGAAATGGCTGTGATTTATGTATAATGGATTCATAGGCTGCATCGATGAGTATCCTGAATGTATTCTACAGGGTGTGGCAGGAAAAAACATTGCGAAAGTGTTTCGAAATGCGAAAACTTCCATTGCCAGATCAGTCCTTCTAGAAGTTTAACTGAGATTAGCGTTTACAAATTTTTACTAATAGTAAAAGACTTACAATTTCGTTTAGGCATTAAAAACTATGCTAAGAATGGATTTAAATTCAATTTAACGGTTGCCCCCGAGTAGCGTTGCAAAAACCACCCAGCATTATGAGTTTTATTAAAGTTTTATGAAAGTCACTAGAAATCAATTTGGTTTTATTATGGCAGCAAGAGGTGCCAATAGGTTTAAAATTTTAGTCAAATTTATTTGAACCTACACGACATCTTTTCAACGATCTTGAAGCCTTGTCTTCTAAAATTCTTTTTACTGCTACCAAAGGTTTTATTTTGACTTTTCGAACTCGTAAAATACTGTTTTGAAATGTCGTTTTAGAACTTATTTATATTATCTTATGATGGTCAGTTTACAGAACATTTTAAAACCGTTTTGCCTTCAGTAAATGTATTAAACGGCAAATTGGCATTGAGGGAAGTCACCATGTGACCACATATTTTTATAGTAGCCATTGCGAAGATAAATTGGCTTTTTGGAAAAACTGTGATTTCTTCCAATCGAAATTCATGATTTATTTATCGAATATATTTGTTTGAATTTGGAGTTTGTTGTTGTGAACTCGCATAATTTCCAGGCGCATTTATTTTCGGCAGCAGAGAATTGAACAACGAAGAAAAACAAAAACCAACCACAATATCACCGTAAAGTTTGACAACTGTGGCCATTTGACCCTCTGCTGGTTTTGATGGCTGCCAATAGGTTTTATGAAGGTTTCCAAGTGGTCATAACATCTTTCATTAGATCATTTTTCAAAATCTTTATGGTCTTATAAAGGTTTTATTAATGTGTTTTCACAACCGTTTATAGAGTGGGCAACTTTGTATATATTTTGGCTTTAAAGATACATAGAAGAGGTGTTGATGGACAATATTTTTACTGGTATCAACAACTTAACTATAAGCCTGACATTGCGATTACACAACACCAGACAAGTTAATCACCTCTCACGGCCTCGTGCGTACTCGAACTTTGGTCAGAGATGGTTCAGTTTTGCAAGCCAAGCCAAATATAACATTCTACCAAGAGATATTCAGAGGATAAAAAAAGGTATATTCTTCAAATCGAGAACTAAGCGTTATCTACTAAACCAAATACCCGCACTCACCAAATAACCGCACATGTGCTTCTTTAAAAAGGACACTTTATCCACTAGAAGCACAAAGTCGTTTTGTTAGTGTTAGTTTCTCTTATCTTACTTTATTTTCATACAAAGCTGAGTTTTGCGTGTCCACTACCAGGATGCTCAATAAAGAATCTTTCGGTATGGGGGGGAGCGGAGGGCCACTCAAAAAAAAAACAGTTTTGAATGTAGTTTTATCAACAAAGCCGGAAGGAGTGTTATAAGGCTGTAAAAAAACTAAAATTGTTAAATATATCATTCAATAAGGTGCAGTAAACTATCATTTAGCAAAGCCTATTTGATATAAATATAAGTTTATTAAGTTTAGTAATATATTACATCAATTTATTTGTAGCTTACTTTTCTTTATTAAATTTGATTAACCATTTTTTCAAAGAAGGTTTACTGGTGGTTCTCCTAAGAGAGTAGAAACCTTTACATCCGGCCTATGATGTAACCGTTGCGTAAATCCTTTCAAATCATTTTGAAATTCGTAATTGGAACATGTCGTCCAAGAAGCCACGTTTGAGAATTTTGAATCTTTCCACCTGTTTCTTCAACTGTCGGTTTGTTATTTCGTTAGTCAGTGTTATGTTTGTAAGTTTAATAAAGCGTTTCGAATTTTTTTCAGTCTTTTAAAGTTTGGTCCGTTGGTGTGTCATTTCATATGCTCTGAAAACCTTCCGGAGTCGTTTTCTTGAACCAAAAATTAGAAGTTATTGTATTGCTCCTTGTGCGTTAGAATGATATAACTAAACTCCTTTTGATGCATTTGGGTCGTCCATAGAGACGCCGTTGTAACTGCCTTAAAAGGAGTTACATTTTCAAGTTTGCTTTCCCGTTCTCTCAGTCATGTTCATGACCACTGTTTTGAATGATGTTGTTTCGTCTTTTTGTTATTTAGTTTGTCACCGTCAAGTTTACAAGTTTAGTAAGGCGTTTTTCTTATTTTTGTTATTTCTTTATATATTTTTCAGTCTGTTGTAGTTAAGTTCTCTCAGAGCACATAAATGACACACACACGCATTTATGTGCTCTAAGAGTGTTGATGTCCGCCTCGATGCACTTGTCACCCACAAAGATACGTGTAAACTATTCAAGAATATATGGAGAAGTGGGGTAAAACCACCCTAGTAGCACATTTGTTGCAAATAAGTCAAAGTAACTGCAATGTGACTCAATTAAGTCACAATCAAGTTTCTGCAACCAATTATTACAGAGATGTGTTGCTTGGGCAGCCAAAACTTCGTTTACAGAGCCGTGCGGTGGTTGAAACTACCTGTATTTAATTTTCCAGGAAATTTCACATGAGATTAGCACCGTTTTGTTGATTTGGAGCTATTCCGAGCAAAGATATCTATAAACTATTCTAGAATACAAGGCAAAAGTGGGGGTACAACCAGCCATATCTTCGTTCATAGAGCTGTGCGGTAGTAACAAAAGCTTCTATTCAATTTTCCAGGAAATTTCACATGGGATTAGCACCATTTTGTTGATCTTGAGTCTCTCCGTGCAAAGATATCTATAAGTTAATTAAGAATATAAGGGGGAACCATATTAAGAATATAAAGGGGAACCATATCCGGTGATTGAAACCAGTTCCATTCGATTTCTCAGACAATTTTCAAGCGGAAATGGTCTTGTTTACAAGCCGCGCTTAAAAGCGACAAAAGTTACAGATTTTTTCCTTAGTTTTCATCAGTTCTTGCCCACTGTGCGATGTCTCGTCAAAAGAGGTAGAGATGAATAGAGAACGAAAATGACGCGTGTTTGCGAACTGCCGAAAAAAATTGTCAACCGGGACTAAATAAGTTCGGCAGTGGCGGTAAAGTGAATTGTTATATCGGTGCAGTGGAAGTTGTTGAAACTTTCGGGAAAAGTTCCCGATCCGGGACGCAAATCATTGTTGCATCTTTCTGGGAGATCATTTATTTTGAATGGCTTCTTTGCTGTCGTTTCCTGCTGATGTTGCCTTTTTTTGCCCGACCAACGATTGAAGTAGCAACCATTGATACGTGCAGTCAGTCAAGCTAAGCTAAGCTATGTGCTCTGAGAGTGTTGTCTGATTTTTCCTCGCAGGGTATAGCTACATCAGACATATGATTGCTAAATGCTAACCCCTAGACAATCTAGAGGCTGACGATCCCCTCGTGAAGAGATTTGTTCGGTTTGCAATTACGCGGGTGTTGCATCGACGAAACACTTCGTCTCAGGACAGGGTCTCCAACCGGCGGTCCGCGGCCGACAGGGGGCCGCGAAGCCCTCTCAGGGGGCCGCGAAGGTCTTGGTTTTTAAACAAAAATTTAATCTTTTTCCGCTAGTTTAGTAATACGCCTTTTTGAAAAGCTTGACAAGTCCCATTTTAGTTGAAAGTGTAAAAAGTTAAACAAGAATGGTTATCTTTTTGTCTCCGTGTACTGTCTGACAGCACTTGTTTTCCGACTGCAACGTCTGCAACTCTCGAACAGGGAGAAAAAGAGACAAATAGTTTTCTGTTTTATGCGTCGGTTTCTGCCGCGAGAGCAACACTCCCAACACAACAAGCAAGTCAATTGAGTATTTTGGCCTTCAATCGGCGCACACTACTGCACGATCTTAAACGAAGAACTGAGAGCAAGAGGGAAAACAGATTAGCGGCAGACGGAAAACAAATCATCACGTTAATTCATGTGTGCTAGATTGAGAAAGACGATCAAACGTCAAAAGTGGCAGCAATGAATGAGCAATCTTGCGTCTGTCCCTCTGTAACAACGAAGTGTAGCCATTCATGGGCCGAGTCAGCATCAATATCGGTACTGCACGATTTCAAAATTTTCGGTCCAAAATTGTTGCTGCTCAGATTCCTTGTTTCTTGTTTTCGTCGGAGGATTGCAACGAGTGATTGCTTCTTCGCAAACAGCTGCAAATTTGAATCGGTAATTTAGCCTTGGAAAATAAAAATAAACATGGAACGTTAAAGAACTAAAAATTAACGATTTATCGCAAGGTAGTCGCAGCATCATGGAGAAGAAAAAGAAAGTATTCCGAAGAATACATTAAGTACGGATTTACGATACTAACGGTTAATGGAGTCGATAAACCACAGTGTGTATTGTGTAACTTCGCCGACGCTCACACTTTCTTCCTTAGCCAGTGATCGAAAGACCACTGACGGTGCATTGTTTGTGCACAATTCGTTCTCTTTGATCGAGAGAAAAACCACGCAGAAAAAAAAAGTTTAATTTGGCCAAAAGTTGGTTGAAAACAGCATGAATTTCGAATTGACGCTTAAACATTAGTGTAATTATAATTACCGGAACAGTCTATAAAGGATGTCCACCATCTAATTGCATCTCGGAAAAAACGCTGTAGAAAATTACCTAGTTGACTGATCCTTTTCAAACTTTCAGACAATAAAATATAACCCATTGGCTTTTGGCATATTTATTTCTACACTTTGATTGTGGTTTTTTGTATTTTCCCATGCTAGGAGTGACGATCTTTGATGAAATTAACTATTTCTCATCTCTATGCAAGGCGCTAGAAGTGGACAGTAATTTATTGCTAGAACGAATAGAAATGAAGAGAATGGGTATTGATAGTTCGGTATAGGGTAACAGCATGCTTTGAATTTGAAAGATACAATTTTTAAATCAAGCGGAGGGCATTTAAAGGTAGTAGGCTGCAAAACCATAACAAAAAATCATATCGGCGTACACGCTGTTTGAAAACTGCATCTTTTGCTTCGAAAATCGGGTTCACACAGTATAACATGGGATTTTTATGAGTACCCGAGCAAAAAGTGGTATTGTTACTCGGCAATGCAGAATTAAATGATCAATAACTCGGTATGGAATGAATGTACGACCCACCTTGCCGTACATTTTTTTGCTGCAAATCAGGTCTACTATCACATTCTTTCGGGTCTAACACTAATGACCAGTCACCCTGTATATCTGTCTAGCTGGATTTAGCTGGAAGCGTGGCTACGACCCATCATGTCAGGAAACGCATTTTTTTCCATCTTGGGTATATACATCCCGACCATTTCTTAGATTTACTGTGATATGATGATGATAGGGAACGCATACAAAATTTTCTGCTGCTAAAAGGAAATCCCACGTAATTATCACTGAGGAAAGAGCCTTACCAGACTGTAAAATCAATGCATCCATACCAGATATGTGACGTGGCATTAAATCAAAATATTCAAAATGTGATATAACCACGACAGGATGTGTCTTTGGCTGCTATCTCAATGCTGATGGTGACTAGATCACATATATGAGGGGAGGGAATTAGTGGTAGTACATATCCTCGCATACCTACTAATACGGAAATGACTGACAGTTGCAGGCTTGCTAGGTTGAAATAGAAACGTTCGAATAACCTCAGCATATAGGCGCAGAAGAAATCTAGCGATAGATAGGCCCGATCACACTATCGATCATCATTGGCTGACTGAACTAGTAAATCCTGATCTGATCGTAGAAAAGTAAACTATTTTTTAGTTTGATTCGGAGCTAACCCCGCAGTAAAAAAAATCGAAAACCTCTAGAAAAAGGAACCGAATGGCATAAACACTTCCCTGCATTACTTTTTCTTGTTTATTAAATAGAAAAGCCAGTCTGCTTGTCTGTGGTTCCCCAATGTACATAGTGCATATGGCTTTTAAAATTTTAAACTTCCATTTTACGCTCTATGCTTACTACACTAATAATTAATAACTCACCAAATAATAAAACACATACGTATTTTGTCAGCTGTTTGCAAATTTTCAAGTGTGGTGCATGTAGCAGATGAAATAAGTATCCTATAAAGTTAAAATGATACAAACTTAGTTGAATTGAAAGGAAGAAAAAAGTGAAGTAAAAAGTGTTCAAAATATTCCGCTCAAGCGCTCGAACAATTAACAAAAATAATGCCAAAATTTGGTTTCCACATTCAAAGAAAATAATCACCTTGCTGGAGTTGCTAAAGGCGTGAGACTCCACGTATGAAACTCTTTAATGTCACCTTAACCAAACACTTCAAATTGCCATGGACAAGTACTAGTCCTCTTAAAGTTTTTATCCTCCCTCCAAAAACATCCTCCACAGGTTGACGCTGTCAAAATTGCATCTATGACATTTTCCCATTCATTGCAGCCATCACACCCCAAACGGTTACAGCTACGAAAAGCACCGATGCGGGCATCAACTTTCCACCATCGTACGACAATCGCACAGGAAGGCTCGTATGGCCCCGATCCACTGATATTCCCTATGGACATACCGCATGCCTCATCGTGTGTGTCGCATTGGTAGTGTTCGATGATGGCCGCATCAGATTCGATCAGAATCAAAGCACCGGGCTCCGGGGACGTATCGAACGCAAGTGGTAGTGAGTGAAAACAGCATCCCCAGTGCGGTTGCTGAAAGTGCGATAAGAATGTATGGGTTGATCATTGAGCAAATAGTTGCGGGATTCTGTGGGGTCTACGAGAGTGAGGTTTGGTGGTACGGTTGGTCGGTTTCATCTTCGTGTCGCAAATAGCACGTTTGCCGAGAAAATGCATATCATCGGGACTGCACCGGCAGGGTCATTCTGGTTCACCAGTGGCAGTGGCTGTTGTTCGTACTTCATCACAAGGTTAGGAATAATGTTTGCCAATAAGTTGATTGTTTAAGTTGATTTTGTGGTCGATGTTCACTCGGTTTTAACAAGGACCATCGTAAACAATTTTCTTAACATATAATAAATTAGTGCCTAGGCATTTGTTGTAAGTATTGTTGCTCTGTTTGCAAGTATCACGGTGAAAAATATTTCACTCATCATGTGCTGACGTTTCTCAGGTACAATCAAATAGAATCGTGCGCTCTGTTAAAGATCACGAAAACCGTTTCCACTGATTACAATTGAGCTAAACAAAAACAATGTTGAATTGGCATCATCACCTGGTTTCCTAAGTAGCAAACTGTTGTCGTTTCCCCAAAAAATAAAACCAAAAGAAACACGTGAAAGCAAAGCAAAACCGAGTAATCTTCCCCGCTCTAGAAATTGAATTAATTTGGAGGAATAATACATGCAGATTAGTGGTATCTCTTTTTCTACTCATACAAACCCGTGCAACCTCAACAGCCCCAACAGAACCACCCTCCGAGAATGTTGAAAGCAGGAAAAGTGAAAAAAAATCACTTGCTTCAAGGCAGAGAGTTCATTTTGTAGACAATTTAAGCATTCCGGGATTGCAGACGGTGTTTGAAACATGGTTTCGCTGAATCAGAAGACAATACACTTGGCTTCATACAATGTTAATCAGTTGAAATACTGAATTTTGAATTACTGACATACAAATACATTTCTCATTTTGATGCAATTTACTTAAAAATTGAACAACACAGAATCGACTCAAATTTCTTATATTTCATGGTTTTATCAGTCGAAAAGCAGATCTTCTATTATATTTTAAACGACGATTGTTTATAAGTAATTCAGAGTAAGGATAATGTCCATTATTAACTATTCTTTCGATAAAAATGATCACCTGAAAATCCCAACAAACGCGAAAAAGTTCCCGGAATACCCAAAACAGCCGAATCCCGGATTGTCCCGGGACAATCTCCCTTCTTTAAACGTTTCCGTCCGGACGAACGGAGAGAAAACATCCACCGCCACCATCATGGCAAAGTAAGGATTTGAATAATAGACGGCACTGATGACAACGGCAATGATATTCCTGTGGCGAGAAGGAAAATAAAATGAATACTTTTTTCCCCTGTTTTTTGGCGGAAAAGTACGGTCTCTGAAGCCACCTCGGGAAAAAAACGTGCGGGTTGGATTAAAAAGTTTGCATGTAGGTACGACTTCCGGCTAAATTTCGAGCCGGTTGGTAAGTGCGGTGAACAGCTACTAGCAAACAGTAGGTATGCACTTGACTGAATAGAAATGAGTGAAAAAGTTTGCGCTGCTTTTTTGTCGCTCAACCTCGACGACGCCCGTGGAAATAAAAGAGCTAGGAAGGTGACCCAAGTTTTCTTGATCATACTTCTGTCGGCGAGATATAATTAGATTAATTCGCATCTCACACAAGGTTAGTTGATCCCACCAGGCAAACCTGGTAAGCAGTGACAAATTGCGTAATTAGAAATGATGAAGAGCTCGGCAGGTTTTGAAATTGAATAGAAGTAGTTCAAAATAGCAAAGTTTATTTTGGAAATGGAATTTGATTTCCATCACATGTGGTCTTTAGGAAGTGCAAAAATAGAGATTTCACATCGCTAGAACCATTCTGTGCCATTTGGCGGTATTTGATCGTGTTCACACACAAACACATACATTTTTGCCAGTCAAGGTGGCGAATTCGTTCCTGCCTTGACCTACCCCGCATGGGGATGTATGGCAAAAGTGTGTGTGTTTGCCTTCGAAATATTGTCTTAGCAATCTACGCTCAATTTAAAACTACTTCTATTCAATTTCATGACCTGCCGTGCTGTATCTGACCAATCGATAGATTCTCTTCACATCTTTTATTCTAGCAGAAATTGCTGTTCACTACTGGGATCCCATGATGTTGGGCATCGTTTAAGTACATTTGAACCTGGGAAGTAGTTTATGAAATTAGTATTAAATTCCTAGAATTGTAGAAAGAAACTACTCAGAATTTACTACACGTCGCAGAATGTTCAGAAGGAGACTTCACAGAGGTTCAGAAAGATACGTTATAGGCCGTCCTCGAAACAAAAACTTCTCCGAAGATCAGAAAGAAACTTCTCAGAAGTATAGGGAGCATATATGGTGACTCCACTATCCACCACTCCGCTCTGATAGCGGAACACTAATGTTCAACTGCTATATTCTACAATCGTCTACCTTCCCTGTGGTTAGTTCTTAAAAGAACTAACGCTCAACTCTTTCACGGTAGGGATAAGGTAGCGAACGATTGTGGCAAGACGATAGCTAACAGCAAGCAGGAAAACAGAGCAACCAAACGAACAAACGATGACACCAAACACCGGCGACGTCCAGCAGCAGAACTCGATTCAGCGATGCAGACGAGCAGCTGATAGCTGCAACCCTCAAGGCTCCATAGGAAATAAATTTTCACAACGTTTTCTTTCAACACCTTTGTATTTTACTTCACTGTTTAGGATACAAATTACTTCAGGCTTCTAACTTTGAATGTCACCTCGTTATATACGCTTTGCTCAATGCATAAGAGAAATGATTCTCGGGGTTAATGTGTGTGGTAAGAATGTAGGAAAGAAAATTTTAACAAATAGGGAAGTGGAACCTATTCTCCCCATAGTACATATATCCTTCACATTCTGCAGCCATCCAAAAGATGTAAAAATATGTTTAATTTCTCCAATAAATGCACGCAGTAACCAAGAATATATAATCCTGGCACATAAAATTAGGTCTTGAATATAATTAAAAGCTACAAAAACGACTTAAATTTCGTAAAAATAATGAGCAGTCAGATTTTCAACACAATTGCTTACCTTTGCACTACAAATTCGTCGTATTGATCTAATCGTACTAGGGAACATACTCGAGCCAGAATCCAAGTTTTCTCTTTATGTGCACTATATCTTCACACATTTTCGTTGCGTAATTGCACAAACCATAAAAATCACACTTCACTTATTACACTAGCCACACGAGAATCCACAAATACGTGGTAAAATACTAGAAAACTATGGGATTAATTTTCACAATAAATTAAATACGCTTGCACCTATTCTGAACCGTGTTAACAGTCGACGTAATCGCTTGATGTTGCACTGCTCACATACTGTATAGCATACACATCAACGCTAGTGTGCGTTTTCAATCATTCATAGAGCATTTTTTGCCCAACGTTATTTTGAGTCTTTTTGTCAATATTCTCATGGAAGAATAAAAAAAACAAACCCTTTCATTTTGTCTTGGTTATATGCATGCAACCCCCGAGCATCTTGACAGATGAGCTTAGTTTCACGTACCCATCTACAAATTGTAGATGGCTCTACCGTGCATAAACAAAAGGGCCATCCATTCTTGATACTACCTCTTTTTAACTTTGGAATACGTGTTTTCGTTTCCTTTTGTGTGGATGTTCAAAGTAGTGCAAGAACAAATTTTTAATAAGGCGTAATGTTTATGTGGCTTTCTTACCATTCATTTGCTTTCAATTATATCAAATGTAAATCATAATTACTTGAGAATTGATTTGACAGAATGTCAAACAAAGAGAGACAAAGAGAGAGAGAGAGAGAGAGAGAGAGAGAGAGAGAGAGATGAAATGAAAGAAGAGGGTATAAAAAATAATGAAGAGGGATTATTTTTATTTACACGCTACACGTCTCGCAGCACCAAGCCTTCCATTGTGCTGAAGGTTACAGAGTGTCTCATATTGAAAAGTATTGATTACTGCACGACGGCGTCATCAATGTAGTTTTGACAGTTCAGGGAGTTTGTTTACGTGGACTTAGAATATTTCCGGTAAGGTCGGTTTGAGAATTTGTGTTCTGAACTTACAACGATTGGAGTAAAATAGCCGAAAAACAGACACCATGACTTATTTTGACATCATTAAATTTTCCTTTTGCTTTTTTTTTCTATTGAAATTTACCTGAATTTAATTTGACAGATTTCGGCACATATAGAAAAACAAATCTAGGATTTTTTTTCATTAGGGCGAATCTAACAATGAGAGGCTCTCGCCTCCTTTCATTTATTACAGCGCTATTATAAATCTGTTGAGGGATTTTTTTAGTACAGATAGAAACACAACAGTGCTGGCTACTATACTCTACAAATAGTTAAATGAAGAACGTAACGCTGAATGGGATATGCATGGGAGAGAAAGTAATCAAAGAGAGTCTCTCAATTGCAGATTCGCCCTAATGAAAAAAAAACCTAGATATGTTCATTTCTATACAAGTAAAAATGTTATTTTATTAAAAATAAAATATTAATTAAGTATGGAGGAATCTAAGTAAAGGCTATATGCAGCTCGTTAAAAGTAATGTGCATTAGGATAGACAAGTAATGGTCTAAGGTGCTGTCCTTTTCCCTTGCCCCCCCCCCCCCGACATTTGGATTATTCCGCAAGAGAAACTGACGTTTCACCCATAACGAAGCAGTTATCAAAATTACTTCTTTAAAAATGGCAAAAATTACTTCAAGTCTTTACCTGTCAGCTGCATACTAGGCTTAAAGCTAAAGTAAGGGTAAACATCGTAATATCCAAAACTACAATTCATCATAACTTTCTGGCTATTTTTAATCGGAATCGTCATTATTGTTTCAAATATTGGACATGAGCAAACTGTTTATTTAAAGATTAATAAGCAAAATATGAAAGTTTTCGTTTAGAAAAATATGGCAACCGCGTTGCTTCAGTGACTATCAATTTATTGAAATTTGGGTTAATAATAACGTCCTATATCGGGTGATCATAACTTCAATTTCAGTAAAAATTACTGTTTATTACCGTTTCATTTAACTGGGTATTGGGTACTAGGTATTGTAAAAATACCTATTTTTAGACCAAATAAATACCTAATATTAGGTATTTCAAGCTAAGCGTGTAGGCTGCTATGTTATTCGCGGTTTGCTAGCTTCCGGATATTTTTCAAGTGCAAAAATTTCGGAGTGTTTTTATTATTACGGTTTTTAAATTATTCAATATTTGGCTAGTGGTCTAAGTCTCGAGTGTGTCAATGCTCCAATATATTCTCTGTGAAAAGGGTAAAAATATCCACCATTTAACATTAAGAAAAAGCAACAACATATCGTCTGCATTATATTCATCAAGTACGAATATGTGCTCCACAGCTTTGAAAATAACAGTCGATGTACGAAATACGTTCAATTCATAATTTTTTCTAGGTTTCATTTGATTTGACAGAACCAGTGAACCAAAATTATCGGGGTACATTGACTTTACTCTGGAGCTGTCAAGTTGTGACCGGGTTGTATGCATGCAACCCAACACACGTGAAGTGCTGTCAAATGATCTACTTCATTTTTGGGTGTAGTAGTGAAGAGTGTTAACTTGTTTGTATTTTTTTCTTGATTAAAATCAGTACGATTAACATATGTACACAGATGGGATTAATGTTTTTCGTGATATTATTAACATAGGTACATAGCAGAGGCTTTTCCGGATTAAATTGGAGGAAAATTATCAGAATCGAATGTTTTGTGTGTTGATAAACGATGAACGGTAAGTGGACGAATAAATTGTGAATAACTTGTGTAGTTAGTGTTCGGTATTCAGTACATATTCACCGATTTCCACTGGAGGTCTGCTTATTGAGCTCAAGATAGGTTCCGCTTCCCTATACGTTTAAGCTTTGTTGCGTTGCATGGTTATCGCGTCGAACGATGCTGGGTACGATGTGACGATGACATGGCCGGAAATATTTAGCTATCGCGAACAAGACTTCTTAGAAGTTTGGATCTTTACAGAGGTCCTGGAGTTCTTCCCGGAAATTAAAGATGGAACTTCCCAGAAGTTCAGCAAAAAAAATCCCCGAAGCTTATGAAAAAACTAACCAGGAAGCAACCAATGCCTAAAATTTCACAATAATTCAGGAACAAAATTTCACAAAGCTCAGGATGATACGTCCTAAAAGCTCTAGAGAGTAGAGGTGGGCATGAACTGAACGAAGGGACCAGTTCACCAAGATGAACGATTGACCAAATCCAAAACGCTCTTTCTAATCGAGCGGTAGCTCACCCGCTCACCTCACAAAAAAACTTTGCAATATCATAAGCGAGCAAGAGCGCGAACGGCAACACCTATCCAATATAGCTTACGAACTGTGCCATGTGATAGGGGAGCTAGAGCTATTTAACTGAGCGAGAGCGCCTATTGATATGTGACTGTCGAGCTACTGATCGACTGCTAAAGCTAGTTGTACTGAGTGAGCAAGAGCGGGAACGAGAAGGAAAGGCTCACACTCTCGCGCCACTTTACACAATTTTTGAGTACAATTGTATGCTATCTCTTTTTCTCTCACGGAAGTGTTACTCAATTTTCGTTAAAAAGTGGATCAACTCAATTTTTGAGTAGATCCACTTTTTACGAAAATTGAGTAATATTTCCCTGAGAGAAAAAGAGATAGCATACACTTGTACTCAAAAATTGAGTAAAGTGACGCGAGAGTGCATCATCCCATTAAATGTTCTCCTAAATAAGAGGAATGTTCGAAACTGCCTTGAAAAGAGCGAGAGTGGAGGTAAAATTCGCAAGCAGATGGAATTTTTTTCTTTCACGCGCTCGCTCAACATTGGTTTTCAATGATTTTCTGTGTATGATTAAATTACGAAATTACGAAAATTCTCCTAAGCTGAAGCAGAATGTTCTGACGATAAAGAACTCCTCGTTCGAAATGTTAGAATGATTGCTATTAAGATTCTGTAAGTTCAACTTTGGCCTTATTGGATTCAGTCCGCTTCTCGGCCTTTTCAATGAGGTTTCGATTGAAATTTCGTCAGAAAAATCTGTTTCCTCGCCTAAAGCTCAGTTCTTGCCCATATTATGAGGGAACGTACCAAAGTGCATTCAAACGATTCTCTTCCTCCAAATATCGGAACGTTGGAAAATGAACTGGAAGATAATTTCATCAAGCAGTTTGGGGAAAGAGAATCGAATGAACTGGTCGCTTTAGCTTTTTTTCTCGATCCACGGTTAAAGAAGCAAAGTTTTGGAGATGTGTAGATTTTTAACGCGACGAACCAAGGTCTCGTCTACAAATGCGGAAGAATATTGATACTTCATATCAAAATCAGCAAGCTGAAAACAATCGGCATCGGCATCAGATAATGATGAAAAGGTTCTGCATTCCTGCAACAACTGGTTGGTGAAAAACGTAGTTGGCTAACCAAGAAACATATTTCGTAAATTGTAATGAATGTTTGTAATGAATATTCAATCGAATATTTCAACGAACGGTTCTGAAGAACTAGCTCACTTCAATGAGCGGAACTGTTCGGAGCCGCTCGCTATAGTGAGCCATTTTGCCCACCTCTACTAGAGAGAACTTTTGAGGCATATAATTCTGAGAGTTGTGGAAGTTTGTTTCTTAATTTTTGTGAATTTATAGAAAAAGTACTTTTGGGAAATGAAGTAAACTTCAGAGAAGTTTTCTCCAGAACTTCTAGCACATATCAACCTGAGCTGTGTGGAAATTTGTTCCTGTTTTTTTTTGTGAAATCATAAGAAAAGGAATTCCCAAAAGTTCCTGTAGAAACTTCCCAAAGGTTTAGTTTGAACTTCCCAGAAAGGCTAGATCCAATAATCATCAATGCTAAATTACTGTTTGTTCAAACATATTTGGAGAAATTGTTTCAGCTTTTTCTTCAAGTAAGCTCCTTTTCTCCTTATTTGTTTGAACAAGCGGTTTGTCGACAGTGATGCTTGTTTAGAAGAGCTTTCTCGAAGCTCAGAAGAGAACATTTGAGAACTTCAGCACCACGCTTTCGCGACGTTAAGGAAGAAACCTCTCCAAAGAACTAAAAGAAACTTCCCAGAGTTACAGGTATTACCTCCTAGTAATTTGGGCAAGACTTTCCAAGAAATTTAGGAATAAACTTTCCTGAAATTTAAGGTAAAATTCCACAAATGTTCAGAAGTTCAGGAAGAAACTTCCAACATATTTGAGAGAAAATTCAAATTCTTGAGAAAAGATTCCCAATGTTTCGGTAAAATTAACCTCGGAGTTCAGAAACTTATCTAAAGTTTAGAAAGAATAAGCACCGAAAAAAAACTTTCCAGAATTTCTGGAAGAAAATTACCAGAAATTACCAGAGAGAGCACTACCTATAAGTTGAAGAAGGAATTCCTCAAACATCTCAGGAAAGAACTTTTCTGAGGGTCAGGAGAGAACTTCCTAGAAGTTCTGAAGGTAACTTCCCAAACGTTTATGTGGTTGGAACTATACAGAATTGTTTTCTGGGAGTTTTTTGAGGTTCAGGAGTTTCAATAAACTCAGATAAATACATCTGTGGAGAAATTTTCCTCGTGGTTAAAAGTGGGACTTCTCAAAAGTTTAAAAAGTAACTAAGTTCAGGTAAAAAATCCAAATGTTTCTCAAAGGCTAGGTTTGGTTGTTAATTTCCAAGAAAATCATAAATCACTGCCAAGAAGTTCTTGAGGAAACTAGCCAAAAGTTCAGGAGGAAACTCACCCAAATTTTAGGAAAGAGATTTGCAGAAGATCAGAAGAGTTACAGAAGATCAGAGAGCTTCCTCGAAATTCAAGAGATAATCACTGACGTATCGAAGAAGCAGTCTAACCAGTAATCATTTCTATGAGCATAATGATATTCATTGCTCATGACACCAGTTTGAAATATGGTAAACGCTTCTTCCCAACCATTCGCATCCTACTATAAGCTAGGACACAAACTCATATAGGCACTTACATTGTCTTTACTCTAGGTTATACAGACTGAACATTGAACATAAAGTGAATGACAAGGCACAACTAAACCTAACACTAAGTGGACCCGCATGGACATTTTAGTTTTGCGAAAAGTTTCACTGGCTGGAGTGGGAATCAATCCTTCGCTTTTTGGCAATAGCTTGAACGACGGGTAAAGCCGATAACCGCTTGGGCACGAAGCCCGCCAATGCCCACCACTAATGTAGAGGATACAATAACTTGGTTTCCATCCCGCCTTGTTTGAAATATTTGATTGGTAAGAAAACTCCTCCGAAGTTTAGCAGAAAAGTATAAAGAAAAATCAAGAAGTGTATCAATACCTTCTGCTCAAAAATGAACGAGACTTTATGAATAAAACGGTCCGCGGATGACGCATCGTCAAATTTTTCGTCTGCGGATGACGCATCGTCAAATTCATCATAGAAAATATTCTCTCCTTCAAAAACCTTCATATGCCAAATTTGGTTTCATTTTCTTGATTAGTTCGCAGGTTGTCCATAAATTTGTGTTTCATTTGTATGGGAGCCTCCTCTCCCCGGGGGAGGTGTCTCAAATCAGTATTGAAACAGTTTATCTTCAAAAACCTCCACATGCCAGATTTGGTTCAATTTGCTTGATTAGTTGTCGAGTTATACAGAATATTGTATTTCATTTGTATGGGAGCCCCCCCTTTCAGGACGGGGAGGGATCTGAAACCTTCTTAGAAACCTTTCTTGCCTTCAAAAACTCACACATGCTAAATTTGTTTTTCTTTTGCTTGATTAGTTCTGGAGTTATGTAGAAATGAGTGTTTCATTTGTATTGGAGCGCCCCTTTCAAGAGAAGGGAGGGGTTTTCAACTATCATAAGAACCGTCCTCGGCCCCAAAAATCCCTGCATACAAAAGTTCACGCCAATAGGTTCAGGAGTTTTTGAGTCTATTAGGTTCAGACAAACAGACAGACAGAAATCCATTTTTACATAGGGTAGGAAACGGTTTAAGCACCCCAAGACCCTATTCCAAGCACGGGGTAAACGTTAACCTACAACGCTCATTTTTTGCAGCATGGTGCTCCATGTAGTCAAGCACCATACTGCAAAAAATGAGTGTTGTAGGTTAACGTTTACTACGTGCTTGGAATAGGGTCTTGGGGTGCTTAAGCCGTTCCCTACCCTATATAAATGACACTTATTCATGGTGTCATAATTGAAATGACAGGTGCGAGTAATGAACTGAGGAAATCTTGATCTAGGACTCATTTCGGCGAGAAAAAAGTGCATGTTATTATGAATATTGTTCATGGTGTATATTCATAACACGAAAACACAACAAATTCATGGAATCATGAGCTGTTTTTCTCGTTTAAAAGAACACATTATTTTCCGTGTAAAGAGATAATACTGTCAATAGCTATCTTCAGGCATAAATAAGTTGATGATAGCTAAATAATAACTCCTCTTCTGAATAATATTCCTCCGCATAATCCGCATATAAGTTCATATATTCAGTCCACATGTAATTATTAATAACTTCCCTGAAAAATAAGTCAAATCGCAACTTTGCAACAGCTTTCCAATGAGGGTTTCTGAATAACAAAAACATAAGTGTAGTTAACAAAACAAGAACAAGATTTATATAGCTAAATTGATGAAAGCTCTGAATTATTGCATGGCGTAATATTTCAATGCCATTTTGAAAATTTTGAAGGCGTGTCGTGAAAAGTGTCGAGTTGAGTTGGTTGACTCAACTTCTCTTATTGACCCCATACATTTGAATCGGATAATCGTTATTAAATTTTCTAAATAGCTTTTAAATCCCCAGAAATACACTCAAATATGACTGTCTCCACTTTTGACGAAATCCACTCAAAAACGACTCACATATGAGTCAAGAAGTTTGGCCGTGTACAGACACCGAATTTCCACGCAGACGTCTAATAGTTTCTTTTTTTTTACTGGAATAAGAATGACAATATCATTTCGTCTTCGGCAATATCCCCTAACGCCTGAAATATCTGATTGTTAATGAAATCCGTTGATCAATTTGAAAAATACCTAGGCCTAAGCTAAGACAAATTTTGTTAACCCTTATCTGCCTTATCTGCCTAACACCCGCTAGTAGCCTCTGGGCTTAAATACATGGAATTTTATCTACAAGTCGTTACATTTTAGTTCAAAACTGCACTCACCTGGGATACCGCTGCATCGGTGCATAGTCTGTGAGATTCTCATCGGACGGTGCCCTTCGACCGACGCACACTCCCAGAAACGACTGATGTGCATTCCGTCCGGACCAGCAGCCGAAAAATCGCTCCCTCCGTGGCTGCTCTATCGAGTTGAGCTGTCTGTCTGTCAAGCAGTACTGGAATGATGGCAGAAAAGAGAAACAGAACAGATGGAAAAAAACATTGTTATTCAAATGTTTCATTTTTAACACGCTTCCGGGAACCTCTTTTGTTGATGGACGTTTCTTGTGAACCCGTGTTGAGAATCTGGCACCCGGCAAAAGTCCAACAGAACACAAAAAAGCGAAAATATATTAATTTCAAACTGTTGACACTTCTCATCTTCAATTTTGCATAGTCTTCACCATGTTTCATTCAAATCAGTTCAAAGCACCCTACGATGAAGGGATATAGCGACAAAGGGAAATCAACACATACATTTCTCGCTTCAACGGCTGACAGAACGGCAAGGAGGCATTGAAATTTTTCAATCAGGATCTCATTTCCCATGGCATTTTTTCGTTTACATTCTGGCGAAAAATAAACCGGAAGGAATCGTTCAAGCGAAAATATCCACAAGCGGCCACACGGCTTGGTTGCGCTGCAATCAAACTGACAACGATACTATCAAGCTCTCGAAGCGGCTCTCGGTTTCGTTCGAAGATGTGTTTACTTTGTCCTGAGGGCGGTACGTCGGTTCAAAAGAAGCACCACATTCTTTTTGGCCGCTGACGTATCATATTCTTCAGCACGAAATCAAAGCCGTATCGCACAACGGCAAACCTCCTCTCAGGCAAACAAGAAGCTGGAAACCCGATAGGCTAAATGGAAACTTTTTCCACCATTTCCTTGGTAAGCGAGTGCGCAGGGAAGAGAATGTCGAAGAAGGGTAGAAATTCAAATGTCGACAATATTTTCCGGGAAGCCGAAAAGCCAACGAACGCTGTTGATCGAACCAATTGAATCGTTATCGGCTTTGGGTTCGGTGGTCTTTATGGCAAATGATGTTAGGTGCCTACCAGCCGTCCTTGCCCTGTTTGAGGGAGTGGGTGTTTAGTGCCTTGGAGGCTTTCGGAAACGGAACCCCGTTCAGTGTGGCTTCTGTTGATTGATACCGAGTAGTGGGTGGGTGGGGGGTGGGTAGTTGAATTATTTGTACCAATGAAAAGCGGGAAGTGTTCTGATTCACGAGGAAGCTGGTTAACGCTAGAATGTCTAATGCGAGCTCAATCATTGTTCCAGCGATGTCGTTATTTTTGTTGAAAACGAATACTTTTTATCACAGATAAGTGGAAACAACAAACCAAATAAAACACTCTGATTTTCATTCTGACTCCTAACAGTTCTCAGCGAACGAACCTCAGAGAAGAGCAGGAATTCTGATAATTGAAGCATTACCAACTAACGACTGTCCGTGACATAATTATTGGACTGGACATTGACTGACGCATAGCATACTAACCAGCCATCTTAGTATCCTTCATTGTTGATCCCAGCTCTTAGTTAGGGTGCGGAAAATTAAATTTACCGAAACTCTTTCTCCTTGCCTTTCGGGTTGGTCAGGACACACAGAACATGCCACAAGCGGTGAAGATAGTTGGGACGAGATTGCAACCAATCAGAGTTAATTGCGATCCTCGACTTTCAGAGCCATACTTAAGATGTCGAATCTGAGCATCGTACGGACTCATTTATGCTTCATTGAAATGCTCCCGAAAATTTCAATATTTCACTCCACAGTATCCCTTAGACTTGCCCTATGCTTATGAATTGCTAAGCGTCCTAATTTCAATTTTTTGCGGCCGGAAAAAAAGTGCCACCAATTTTGCCGGTTTCTTTTCTTCGGCCATCAACAAAAGGAACCCAAAGAACAGTGAAACTGGACCATTTTCATTAATATTCATTGAGCATGGTGGGAGTCCTTTTGCGTCTAAATTTCTTAGAATGTGGCAGCAGCATCATCACCACCGATCGGCATCGATTGAGCGCGGAAGTTCTGCCAATTTCCGTCAGCTTTCGTCGTTAATTTGATTTTTATTTCGTCTGCTTTCAAGCGTATTTAGTGGGTACTTACAGGAGTCCTTCGAAATGTATGGTGCAATCCGCAATGCAAACGAAAAATCATACTGAATTTGTTGGGGGAGAGCAACAAATAAAACCACCCAAGGCGCTGTTCAACAGAGTTTGGTATTGGCACGAATTCTTTGAGTCAACACACTCTCTAGATCTCTTCATTATTGAACACTTTACATTCCGCGTTACAATAAAATTGCCATTCTGCGCCGATGCCACCAAACAGTATTTAAAGAAAGCTGTGCCAGGATTTGGTGAACGAAAAATCCCTCCTTCTGATTCGGTGGGGGATGTAATTAACCCGAAGCTTGTCGTTGGTCGGTTTGAAAGATATTTTGAATAGCTGTAAATGTGTTCTTCTACTGTCCAACAAGACAACCACCCTTCCCTGCTGATTTACAGCGGTAATCTAAAATAGGATGGACGCCGGAACTGGTTACCCCTGGGAAATTAATAGCTTTTTACTGTTGCTTGCGAAGGGGAACAATAAGCTGCCCCGGATGCTGCTACCGATTCCAAGCGAGCAGTAGCATTGCCTGGCGAGCATTATTGTTCGGTGAAATATTGTTTGCGAGTTCATTGTAGCGCAGGATTGAAGACAAAATTACAACCATTAATCAAGGGGTTTCTCTTTATTAGTACTGTGAAGGTTGGAACTGAACTGAATTTTCCTTTCAGGGACGATAGCAGATTCTGGATGAAAAGAGAAACATAAGTTTAATGCGGTCCAGAATAATTGAAATTTAAAATCATTCATATGCCAAAATTAACGCCATCTCTGCAGCACGATTTGGAACTTATATGATCATATCAAAAGACGAATTCGTTACACACTGAACTAGGGGCTATTCATAAACCGCGTAGCCTTTGGAGAAGGGGAGGGGGGGTGCTGGTGACCAAAGTCTATGCTACATACAAACATTTATAACAAATGTATGGAGAAAAGTCTACGAGGGGGAGGGGGGAGGTATTCAAAAATGAGTCTACGTGGTTTATGCACAAGCCTTTTGAAAGCTTATCAACGAATAAGAAATGTGCTAGAGAAAGTTAACTATTCCTGATAAAGATGCCCCAGTAAATGCTGTAAAAGTGTTGGAATTTGTGTGAGAGCCCCCTTCTTCCAGAGAGGAGAGGGGTTTCAAATCAACAAACAATCTTTTAAACCCCCCACAAGCCAAATTGGATTCCATTTGCTTCATTAGTTCTCGAGTTATGCAGAAATTTGTTTTTCATTTGTATGAGAGTCCCTCCTTCCAGAGCGGGGAAGGGATCTCAAACAATCATAAGAACCTTCCTCAGTCCCAAATACCTTCGCATTCAAATTTTCACGCCAATTGGCTATTTAGTTTCCGAGTCTATAAAGGTCAGACAGACAGACAGATGTGGTTTCATTTGCTTAAATAGTTCTTGAGTTATGCAGAAATGTGTGTTTCAATTGTAAAAGGGGAGGGGTCATGAACTACCATAGAAACATTTCTTACCTCCAAAACCGCCACGTGCCGAATTTGGTTGCATTTGCTTGATTGATTCTCGAGCTATGCAGAAATTTGTGTTTAATTTGTATGCGAGTCCCCCATTTTAGAAAGAAGAGTAGTCTCAAGTCACCTTAGAAACATTTTTTAAGTTTATTTTACTTCAACTGATAAATTTGGTGCCATTTGCTTGATTAGTTCTCGAGTTATGCAGAAATTTGTGTCCCATTTGTATGGGAGCTCCCCTCTTCCAGAGAGAGAAGGGGTGTAATACCACAAGCAGAGCTTATAAAAATCATATTCAATTCTCAAACTGCGCCCTAACTGAGTCAAAATATCAGTCATCACGCACTGTTCCTACCGAATATGAAGTAAACACAAATTTGCCTTCATGAATCTCTTGTGCAAGATGAGTCAACTTGTTTTGTGTTGCTTTACTATGATCATTTATTCGTTCCAGAAAGCGGTGAATGTACGTAAGCGCAAACAACTCATTCAATTTCAATGTTCTACCGTGAAGACGGAAGAACAGTCGATCAACAGGAGAATCAATGTAGTGGAAAAAACCAAAACTCCTCGAACAAATGCCCACAAGCTCTATAGCGATTTTGGCCATTGCTCCGCCTTTTGGCGTCCTTTGCTTTCAGCCATGTTCGGGAATATTTGAAATCCTGTGGCAGAAAAAATCACTCACGAACGTGAAAATGAATGACTGGAATGACCAGAACATTCAGTCAAGCAACCAAAATCTCTTGAATCGCTTGAATAGCCGTGTGCTTTGCTGTGGTGTGAATGAGTTGTGTGCAACACAAGGACAACGGAATGACTGAGCGCAGCAAAATAAGTAAACACGAACATATTGCGTGACTGATAGAACGAAATGAAGAGAGCGAAAATTGTACACTCTGAATATTTTTTTTACTCATCGTTAACGACGGGTGTCAATTTTTTCGAGTTCTGACCACAATAGAAACATGTTTTGCCTTAGAAAACCTCCACCTCAGAAAACCTCCTCAACCTCGTATGGGAGCCCCCCCCCACCTTTCAGAAAGAGAAGAGGTTTCGAGTCACCTTAGAAATGTTTTTCGCCTTCAAAAATCTCCACCTGCCAAATTTGTTTCCATTTGCGTGATTAGTTCTCGAGTTATGCAGAAACTTGTGTTTCATTTGTATTAAAGCCCCCCCCCCCTTTTTCTGAACGGGGAGGGATCTCAAAAAACATTCACACTTCAAATTTGGTTCCATTTGCTTGCTCGGTTTTCGAGTTATGCAGTAATTTGTGTTTCATTTGTATGGGAGCCTCCTTTATAGAGATGGGAGGAGTCTTTTACTATCATAAAACCTTTGGGCCTCAAAAACTCCTGCGTACAAATTTTCAAGCCGATCGATTTAGTAGTCTCTGATCTATGAGGTTCAGCCAGACAGACAGACACACGGAAATTCATTTTTATTTACATATAGATACTGTTAACATAGGAGTAGCACATGACTTCAGTATTCTTAATATTTCCAACCAGCGATTTTATGCTAGCAGGTGCATATTTTGGCTATCGTTCTTCATAAGATTTAGCACAGACTTCATTGCGAAAAGTGTTGACAAATTCTTCCAATATTTTTCAAACTGCTCGAACAGGTATCTGCCGCCGAGACGTATTTCCAAAGATGTATCTTCGGGAATGCCCAAAATTCTTCTATTGGTCGAGTTTGTGGGCATTTAGGAGGGTTTATCGCCTTTGAGCTGTCACGTTGTTAACCCTTCTAACAACAAAAGAAGGGTGTTATGATCGCTTGGAAACTCGACTTTTATCCGATTCCAGAGGGCCGAGTGTCATATACCATTCGACTTAGCTCGACGGACTGAGCACATTCTCTCTCTCTCTCTCGTTCTCTCTCTCACTCTCTTCTTATTTTTGTTCTAACAGTATAATGTGTAACAGTATTATTATCAATGTATAGAACTTTGTGACAAAAATTTTGATAAAATTTATAAACTTGAAGTTATCATAACATATGTGAAAAAGCCGTTTTTGACATAGTAATTTAAAAAATCGGTAACATATTTAAGATTTCTCCATAGATTCAAACGGCTTTTTTGCACCAAACGGCTTTTTTCAGCAAGGTCAATTTAGGGTGGAAAAGGGAAATACTCTTGTTGGTAAGTCAACTTTGACGCCAGCTGTAGTCCAAACCACTTGATGGAAACAGTTCAATTTTTTTCCACATTATTTTCTGTATTGTTTTAAGCTATAGCGAAATTTTAAATATGCTACCTGAATTTTTCACAGAAGTACGGATTTTTTAAATTGCTTTGTCCAAAAATGACATTTTTCACACATGTTATGATAACTTCAAATTTAGAAATCTTATCAACATTATATTTGAGTCACATAAGGCAACATTGTTAAAAGTGCTGTTAAATTTTCTACTTAAAATATAAATAACTGACAAACTTACAGGAAGTTAAACATGGCATTTTTGGAAGCAAAATTTTGCTTGGCATTTTTTTGCTACTGAGTGTAAAACATTTCAGACTCACTGTAGAGAATTGGTGTCTTGAGCAAAGTTTCTCAGTGCGTAACAAATTGTCATATGATATTATCATAATAGTTTGAGTTTTTTTCGGCAGAGAAGGCGCTGCAGTCTATTTTTACCATACTTAGCTCTAGAAAGTTGCCGCCTTCGGCAAAGTTGTATGCAATATAAAATGCAGTCTTTTGACATTATCAGATTAGTTCCAGATTTTGCGGCAGAGAGGGTGCTGCGGTCTAGTTTTGTCAAATGAAGCTATTGAAAGTTGTCGTCTTGCGTTTAACTTGTTTGGAATATAAAATGTAGTCATTTGACATCATCAAATCATTTCATATTTTGCGGCAGAGATGGCGTTGCAGTCTATCTTTGCAAATTGAAGCTCTAGAGAGTTGCCGTTTTCGGCAAAGTTTCTCAGTATATCATTTGTCGTGTTTTGAGATTATCATTTTAGTTATAGATCTTGCTTTCAAGATGGCGCTGCAGTCTATCTTTGCCAAATGAAGCTCTAGAGAGTGTTGTTAAAAGATTTTTGATATGCATTTTGGACATCTTTGAGAACAGTAAAAATAGACTATTGGCAATCTTTGATTTCCTGTAATGTCAAATCACGGTCTTAAACACATTCCATAACTTCGCCGAAAACGATATCTCCCTAGAACTTCATTTGACTGATATAGACTATTTCTCTGCAGCACAATCTGCAGCAAATATGATAAAATGGAATGCCTTCATATAACATACTGAACAAAGACAAAAAATAATCCTAGAGGGGTTGAGCTGTTTAGTGGAATACTTGTAACCATAAATTAGAAGAAAATTAGTAATCTTCATTTAATTCCAACCACCTTTGCTTATCATCGACAGATACGCGTATTTCTTCTTACAATGTGAAGACTTCTTCAGTGTCTCGTAGTCGAGTTATTAGTACGAGACATTGAAGAAGTCTGCACATTGTAGACGAAATACGCGTATCTGTCGAAGATAAGCAAAGGTAGTTGGAATTAAATGGAGATTACTAATTTGTCTTCAAATTTATAGTTACAAAAAATAAGACAATTCTCAACATCTTCAATGACTTTTCTAAAGATTGCATCACTCAAAAACTACATACGGTTGAAATAATGATAATGAAAAAGACGACATATAACATGCCGAAAAACTTTGCCTAATACGGTAACTCTCTCATGCTTCATTTGACAAACATAGACTACAACTCGAGCTCTGCTGAAAGATCTGAACTAATATGATTACGTCCAAAGACGGCAAAGGTCACAATGAGAAACTTTGCCGAAAATGGTAACTTTCTAGAGCTTCATTTGATAAAGATAAACTGTGGAGCTTATTACGGTTTTTACTTCACGGTGAAAACGAAGTGAAATCCTTATTACGAATGTCACCCATGTGAAAATATATGGAAGAGTTCATCCGAGGCGACGAATCGAATGAACTCGGTGTTATTATGGTTGCCACGGCACCATCACGCCACCAAAAACGCAAACTGACGCAAACCGTAGATTTTCTGAGGGCTACTACGATTTTCACTTCACTATTCCACCAAACGGAGTTCATTTTTGATCAAGGTGATACTCAGTTATAGCATAATAAAAGCAAGGTGATGTGTAAGTGAAGTGAAAGTGATAGTAAAGGTGACAACCGTAATAAGCCTCTGCATCACCTTCTCCGCGGCAAGATCTGGAACTAATATAATAATATCACAAGACGAAAAATGACATACTGAGAAGCTTTGACGAAAGACGGCAACGCTCTAGAGCGTCATATGGCAAAGATTGATTTCTGCAGCGCCATTTCTGCGGCAATATCTGGACTAATAACGTCAAAAGACTTTGAAACTTTGTCCAAGCCGGTAACTCTGGTCAACTGGTGTGGAATGTCCAATATGCAATTTTGTTAACACATCGAAGTCAAAACCTCCTTCCCTTTGTAGCAGATTCTCGGTGGCCAATGTTAGTGGAACCAGGTTTTTCCACCACTAATGCATTTTTGAGACCAAAACCTTTCAAATGAGGTATTGTGCCTAGGTTGAAATTTCATAATTCTACACAGGGTTGAAATTCGGATTTATATTGACCCTAATGTGCTTATGTGTCATTTTTTATGTAACCTATAGGAAGGTTAAATATCTCTTATAGACTTCCTACGATAACAACATTTAACAGACGAAAAAAAGCATGTTATTGAGAAGCAATAGACAGACACAATCGACCCAGTGAGATATTCAAAATATTGTAAATTACAAGACAATTATCAATATTTCCAACGAAAACACAAGTTTCAAATACGGACACATGTTCAAATCATTTCATTTTACCAATACAAAGAACAATCCAATCATTGATTTCGAAAAATAATTGCGAAGTCTCCAACCAATGATAGGAAAGGAAAGTTCAGAGTACATCAGCTTATAAATGAAAACGACCTCAGACTCAAGAATGTGCCCTTATATACCGATTTTCAGAAGAGCCTCCAATATTTTTACAGCTGAAGATCACCAGAACCAACCGTATACAAATTGATCTCGTTTTGATTGTATGAACTTCAGAACCTGTAGGGACGCATGCTTTGATTCAGACTATATCCTGACTGAGTTTACACAAAGCCTAGTAGCGTTGCAGGATGAGGAAAGGCTGTCCAAAGTTCCGCTTGGTGATTTTAGTGCTCATGCTTTCCCAGTAACTGAACGACGACACATCCAACAAACATCGGTGTTGACAAGAGCTTGTTCAAGCAATTTGGAGAAGCTATTCAGCTGTTTCTTCTAGAATAGCTGAATAGCTTCTTCAAATTTGTTTGAACAAGCTCTAATTCAACACCGATGTTTGTTGGGCACTCTTTCAATGGAAAACGCACAACAGTTCGAAGAATATTCCCGCATACAAAGTAAAGGTGAATCTTTAGAATAAGTGTGAAATCCTGCGGAGATAGGAGATCTCAATATTCAGGTACATTCCCATATCGATACACCTGGAGATCACCACAACAGATCGAACCACAAATCGACCACATTTTGGTTGATGGAAGACACTTCTGGATATTATCGATGCCAGACCTATCGCGGCGCCGACATCGACTCAGACCACTACCTGGTAATGATCAAAGTACGCCAAAGACTTTCCGTTGTGAACAACATTCGATACCGGCGCCCACCACGGTATAATCTGGAGCGACTGAGCTACTCAAAGTAGCAACAACTTACGCGCAAAGCATTGAAGCAGCGTTTCCGAAAGAGAGGGATAATCGAAGCTCTCTTGAGGACTGCTGGAGTACTGTCAGAGCAGCCATCGCAGCAACGCAGCGGAAGGCGCCATAGGGTTTGTGGAAAGGAATCGACGGAACGATTGGTTAGACGATGAGTGTCAAATGGTTCTAGATGAGAAGAATGCAACGCAGGCGTTGTTGATGCAGCAAGCAACTCGTCAAAATGTGGAGTAATAAAGACAAAAGCGGAGGTATCTTGACGGATGAACGTGTGGTGATTGAAAGGTGGAAGCAGCACTACGATGAACACTTGAATGGCACAGAGGCGGAATACCAAGGCAGCATGAGGAATGGCTTCACCGGTATGGTGGACGGGGTGACGTGCCAACTCCTCCTTAAGATTAACAAGGCAGCTGGAAAGGATGGCGTCGGGACGGAACTTTCAAAAATGGGCCCAGATAAGTTGGCGACTTTTCTGCATCAACTGATAGTAAGGATTCGGGATACAGAACAGCTACCGGAGGAATATAAAGAGGGAGTTATATGCCCAATATACAAAAAGGGTAATAAGTCAGAATGCGAGAGCTATCGAGCAATCATTATTCTCAACGCAGCCTACAAAGCTTATTATCTTCCGTCGTCTATCGCCGCTAGCAAGCAGATTTGTGAGAAGATATCAAGCCGTAAAACGGTCGATCAGCAACTGATCAAAATCTTTGCGTTGCGGCAGATCCTCCAAAAGTGTCGCAAATATCAAGTCCCTACACACCTCCTATTCATCGACTTCAAGACCGCATACGATACTATTGACATTGAAAGCGCTATGGAAGATTATGAACGTAGACAAGAACCTGACCAGAATGATCAAGGTTACGATGGATGGTGTACAGTGTTACGTGAAGATATCGGGTGCGTTAACGGACTTTTTTGATACATGCAAAGGACATCGACAAGGCGATGGTCTTTCCTGCCTCCTGTTCAACATTGCGCTAGAAGGTGCTATGATACGTGTGGACTTTAACATACGGACTTTAACAACGATTTTCAATAAATCCGGCAAGTTCATCTGCTTCGCTGATGACGTGGACTTAGTCGGTAGAACGTTCCAGGTGGTAGCTGATCAGTACACCAAGCTGAACCATGAAGTGGAAAAAGTTGGATTGAAAGTGAATGCGCCGATGACTAAGTACCTGTTGGCTGGAGTAAACGCCCGTGATAGATTTTTTTTTTAATTTCTTATTATTGTGGCTTTCAGCCTCCTGGGCTGGTTCGCCACTGGCCCGTGATAGATCTCGCATAGGCAGAACTGTGACAATCGACGGATATGAGTTCGAGGTGGTGGATAAGTTTATGTACCTCGGAACTGCAGCAGAGAAATTCGGAGACGCATTATTACACGGAAATCGTGCCAACTATGGATTCCAAAAGACCTTGAGGTCTGGGTAAACTTCACCGCCATACAAAGTTAACCATGTACAAAACGCTGATAAGACCAGTAGTTCTTCACGGGTATGAAACGTGGACAATGCTCAAAGAGGACCTGCAAGCACTTCGAGTCTTGGGACCATCTAACGACGCGGGCTTAGGACCATCTTTGGCGGTGGTTGTTAAAACGGCGTATGGAGGAAAAGAATGAACAACGAGTTGGCGCAGCTCTAAGGTGAACACATGTTGTAAGAATGTCGGGCAACAACGCCGCGAATATGGTGCTGGCCTCGAATCCAACTAATGCAAGATACAGAGGAGCGGGACATTCTGAGAAACTGGAGACAAGCAGCCCTCAACCGAGTTTTATGGAGAAATATCGTGACACAGATGCGGTCCTAATAGGACGTTGGACCAGCATAAGTAAGTAAGTGCGGAATCCTGCAGTCAACGTCAGCGTGGAGGAGTAACGATTTCAGAATGTTTTACAAAATCCAGTAGTTTGAGCTTATAATGCCGACGAACAATGGTTGTCAGATTTGCAATGCTGGACCACATTCCGTAGGCAGTAAGCGTTTCGAAATATGAAGATTGTTGATAGGAAGGTTGTTGCTTGTCCAAAAGCTTGGATTGTGTTTGAATTGTGTACATTCCGGTCATTTAGTTGCGGATTCTTCGAGATCTAATAAGTGTGGACATAGTCACCATCACCCGCTCCATCCATACTCTGTATTTGCTAGTAAGGCCCAAACACCGAATCAGGTCTCCTCCCAGAAGCCTCCTGAAAGACCTCAGACCACGAATGCAGAATCCAGCAACAAAGTCAGGCACAATATCGAAACAGTTCTCAACTACACACTGTCTATACCAATCCCCAGTACATCAAGCGCAAAACGCATGGCACGTTCTTCTGCCAGAAATATTCCAACAGTACATCAAAACACACCACACCATACAATGCATTGTTATCAACTGCTGCACAGTGGGCGTACAAGGGCGAACACGAAATTATTGCGACACATTCAACTAGGCATAACTTTTTTACCATTGGGTAAAAATCAACCAAATTTTGCAATACTTTCTCATTGATGTATTGTTTACATGCTGTCAAACTCGAAGTCGTGTTTTTCGATTCAACGAAAATGGAGGTGAACCAACGCGAGTCGAGAGAACAAATTCTTTCCAAACACCTGGAATTTCCTGACCTGTCGCACCGGCAGTTGGGAAAAAATGTTGAACATTCACCATTCAACCGTCTCCAGAGTGTTGAAGCGGTTCCAGGAGCGGTTGACGTTGGACCACGGCAAAGGAGCTGGAAGAAAACTGGGACCGGAGAACAAAAAGACGGAGGGAAAGGTGAAGCGGATGATTAAAGCAAATCCCAACGTCTCAAGCCGTGATTTGGCTAAAAAAGATCGGCATGTCGCAGAGCTACGTCCAGAATGCAAAAAAGAGAGCTGGACTACATACATACAAGGTACAGAACTTCCCAAACCGCGATGAGCGGCAACAATCGACGGCTAAAACTCGGGCACGGAAGCTCTACGAGAAGATGCTGACAAAATATGGCTGCTGTGTGATGGACGACGAAACGTATATAAAAGCCGATTTTAGCAAATTCCGGGGTTGGAGTTTTTCACCGGCAAGAGCAAGGTCTATGTGGACGATTAATTTAAGAAGAAAAAAATGTCGAAGTTCACCTCCAATTATCTCATTTGGCAGGCCATCTGCTCTTGCGGACTGAGGAGTGAGCCTTTCGTGACAAAGGGCACAGTAAATGGCGAGATCTACAAATCTGAGTGCCTCGAGAAGCGCCTTTTGCCGTTCTTGCAGCAGCACGACGAAGCTCCGCTATTTTGGCCAGATTTGGCATCATGCCACTATTCTAAAAGTGTCCTGGAGTGGTATGAGGCCAATTCTGTCCATTTTGTTCCAAAGGACATGAATCCGCCAAACTGTCCGGAGCTGCGCCCGGTGGAGCAGTACTGGGCAATGATGAAGCGGGAACTTCGAAAGAGCAAGAAGACAGTCAACGACGAGAAGGACATGTTAAGAAAATGGAAAAAAAACTGAGAAACTGGTACCGGATGACACTGTAAAGACTTTGATGGAGGGCATCAAGCGAAAATGCGTTCAATTTTACACTCAAAGCTCCATCGATTAACTTTTCTTTTGATTTTTGAAGTAAATATATGTATAAAACTACCCTAAAATTTTGGTTTGATTCTTAAACATTATAAGAAAATTGGCATGACATTTTCGGTGTCGCAACAATTTCGTGTTCGCCCTTTAACCGATGAAAACTACAGCGTAAAATCGGTAACTTTTTTGTCGCCTTCAAGCGCGGCCTGTTAACAACCCCAGAAGCATACGTGTTGCCA
>JASCZW010007863.1:0-58573 GCA_034211315.2 Aedes japonicus
TTTACGTACGTTTCCATCGTCCATGAGGATGTTTACTCATTACTTCATAAGAACCTCATTTTGCAACTTCCGGGCAGGCTTTTTGGTCCCTAGATAATGCCTCAGTATCTTGTTTGGTTGCTTACTTGTTTTGTTTTTTTTGTGTACAATCCATATTCCACTGGACCAGCAGTTTGGTAGAAACCTGTTGGCACCTATGTTTATCAATTTGTATTTATTTATAGATGCAGACATTTTTAGCTTTGAATATGAAAGGTGATAGCTCTATTGTACATCCGATCATCCATTTCAAGAATGGCTGTTCATACACGTATATTCTGAGCTCATCTTTATATACAATAAGCCCCGCATGAACACTACCATGTATCAATTGGATATATGAAGGGCATTCACACTTCCAGAGTTATTTTAACTTTTTTAATACGTCAAGACAGACCAATATGAAGATGACAACCTACATAAAAGCAAAGGAACGAAAGAGACAGAAGAATGAAGAAATAAAGTATCGGCTGAGATCTGTTCATTGTTGTTCCTTACTTTTGTATAGAATGTCATATTCATATTGATACTGCGCCGACGAATTAGAGTTCAAAAAGTTTAGTATTTTAACAATTCTTTTTTATTGTCTAATTCTGATGCGTACTCTAGAATTATGAATTTTCTATCAAAATGTGTAAGCATTTAAAAATACAAACAAAATTAAAAATTAAACGAAATGAGCATTTCTGCGTGCTTGAAACTAGCACCACTGGATTTTTGATTTTGTTTATCAGGTTGATATGAAAGTTTTCAAGGGCCATTATAAATCACGGAAGTTTGATGCCTTTCTTAGTCATTTTTCCCACTGTTAGTTTTTTAATTTCTAATGTAAAAATATCATATTGCATGTTTTTATGAATTCAGTATTTGATTTGCGTATCACATATGATACTTTTTTTCAACTTATTGATTTTTTTTAACTGTATTGTAAACGAAAGATTCGTTAAGTGTAGAAGAAACTTTCATCATGAAACGTACGAAATATTCGTAAATTTGAAAAGAATATGAGCAACAGCTATCAAACATACAATTACGTCGTTCTTTGCATATCATTATTTCTTCATTACAGATTGTACGAAATTCATAACGAATAGGGTGTGTGGCTATAATTTTGGCCGATGACAGTTGTTTCAAAAAGTTTAGCAAATCACTTCTAATAAAAAAAATTTATGACCAACAAACCTTGCATTGCTTTAAGTATGATCTTCTATAGTGATTTATACCATATTGAATGCAGAAATGTGTGTTTAGAATAGAAACTGTCAGTAACGACTTGTTAGTCTTAAGGCCCAAACGCATTGTGAATGGAAACGGACCGGAAACGGAAAGTTTGACAGTTGTCGTAAATGACATCGGTATGTCCAATTTAAATCAACTTAGATCTAATCAGTTTTCTATCCGACAAGCAGGTTTATTCAGATTTGGCTCTTCCGTTGCTGTCGTCGTCCCACTTCCGTTATCACTGTGTTCGAGCTTTTACGCATTTTTGAAACTAATTGCCACTAGAAATTAATCACTAAGGATCGACAAAAAACTATAAAACTACCAAACTGCTTCTGAAACATGTGTAGCTATTCGGGAAAATAGAGCTTTTTCAAAAGACCTGAGGGAGGTTTCATCATTGGGAGAACTGAGATTCAACAAAATAACCCAAAAACTCTTCCTTTTGTCAAAAAGCAGCTATTCCACTTAGGAACCTCTTATAACTGTCCTTTGCAAAGATGAAAAAAAAAGAAACAGATATCAACAAAGAGAAAAAATCAAAACTAGCCAACCTTAACAGCAGGAATCATAACGAAATCAAACAGAAAAACAAGAAGAAGAAACAAAACTGAAAGTTGCCATTCCCGGTACAACCTTCAAAAAATCTCATCACAGCGCAACCAGACCAACAAAACCTGCTCCGTCACAGATTCACGCGACCCAGCCAGTCAGTGCGAGGGGCATCGCATGTATCCATTTACAGCAAGCAAAGCCCATAAAGTTGTCCCGATTCCTCCTCCTTCTCCTCCTGCTCCTTTAACTCGTTTCATCTCAATGAAAAGGCACCCCTCCCCCTCATTGCCCCAACCACAGGGATATCGGACAATCTTAAAAGGTATCACCGCGGTTGAGCGCGAAAGCAAAAATTCACTTGCTATAGCCACCCTGCCGGTGCTGGTGCTGAATGTCCCCCCGAGTGCCGTTGGCTGTCGAATTCCCTTCTCCAAGAGAAAAGAGGCAAACCTGTCCCTACACCGCCGCCGCGCCAGCATCGTAATGAGAACACGGCCCCGCGCGAATCGTGCAGCCTCCATTGGTCTCCGTGGCGCAAAAGCTTGTTTCCACCGTGAGGCGAAGCGGCTCTGGCGCGCCGACCAAGTTCTTCGGCTGAACGATAAAGGCCAACTCCACGGCACGGTTCCCTCCGTGCTCGCAAAAGCATGTGAGACTGGAATTTCTGGCCGATTTCACCTTTCCTATACCGGGAGCAAAACTATTTCGATCCTCATGCAAGCAACCAATCCAGATGGCGACCGACGATGTTGTGTCGCATCGGAGGGCCTCATTTCTGCCCCGAGTCGCGCATTGCTTCGGAGTCCCTAATCCGGAACTCACGCTCGGTTTCGCATTCTTCAATGTTGCAATTTTTTTTGTTTTTGAAAGGGTACAACGCCACTATCTTCAATCAGTATGTTAGATCCCATACGATCGTTATGAGGACGATGTTGACGATGATCGCAGACTTCTCGACTCGATTCCCTCCATTCATGGCCGGTCCAGGAACAGCCGGGTCGCGAAAGTGCTTCCCCTTCATACTTTGTTGCTTCAAGTGCTGTGCCCTACGGCTATAGGCTATCGTCGTCGTTGTCGTCGTCGTGGTTGTCGGTGTTTCATTTTGTATTATTTTCTATTCCGAAACCTTGGTGAGTGCAGCTTAATTGGATGCGTTTCGGGTTCCGATCGGATTACACGTGGTGGAGGAGAAGAGGAGGAGAGGGATGGGGCGAATAGTTGAGTTAATGATGCCGCCTTGGAGCGATTATCAGGAGGCTGGCGACCCCGATTGACGGTAGCGAGGATTAGGAAATCGATTCCTGGTACTGGGCTTCGGTTTCTACTTCTTCTAGGATGGTTGGCGAAAGCAAATTGACATTTGAATTTCATATGTTGTTTCAAGGACGTGTCATTGCGTTCCTTCTCGAACTTAAGGCGTTTCATCGGATTTCGAGCTTAGAAAACTTCAAAATGAACAGAGCACACGGTTAGGGTTTCCTCTGCTGTACACAGTCGTCTTCAAATCAAGTGGTCCATGGAAGCCAGCCTCGCAGTCTGCGAAAGATCCGAATAGCTCATTCTTCTTGATCGATCTACCTTGCTCGTTGATCGCCTCTTCATCTTGTGCCCGTTCGATCGTTATCGAGGACCATTTTAACTGGGCTGCCATCCGACATTCTTACGACATACCCAGCCCACCATAGTCGACCTTTTTTTGCGTTGTCAGCGATGGGAGGTCCTCCCTTCCGCTGATGCAATCCGTGGATCATTGGCCTCCTCGACGTTCCGTCTTCCATATGATAGATCGGTCTTGAAGATGGACAAATTTGTAGTTCGGCGAACTTTGTTCGATCTAAGCGTCCTTGGAAGTCCAATGCAGGCACGATTCCCAGTCATAATGCACCTTTGTATTTCGCTGCTAAAGTCGTTATCGGCGGTCACCAATGAGCCCAGATACACGAATTCGTCTACCACCTCAATTTCATCTCCGGTAATCTGAAATCGTGGTGTAGGTTTGTAGTTTTCTAACTTAGGACGGAATCCTTCTGCGCGTGTTCCAAGATGTTCTTCAATTTGGCGTTTATTCCTTCCAAGAATACACAGAAATAAAAGCGTTCCCGAAACTGAAAACGGACCGTAAACGAGTTCACGTTTTCAGGATTTTTCTCTATAAACGTTATTTAGTTCATGATTACGTGATTCAGTTCACGGTTTATTTTAGCTTGTTCTCGAATTCATGACTGCAGTTCACGGTTCTGGGCACGGATTTTTTTCCGTGTAGAATTTTACCTGATATCGTACACACTCCTCAAAAAACTGCTTGTATTTGCCTTCAAACCAGTCATTTTTTTGGTTCACTGCAGACGTACCCAAGGCCACTATTGCAGTGCTACCAATACAAATACACTATCAGTCAAAAGTATCGACTCACTTTGAAACGTATTGCGCACTTGAATATTGCATCACCCTCAAAAGTATAGACTCACCTAGAACAGTAGAATTTATGATACCATACCTAAAATCCTTGATTTCCTGTACAAATGTTTATTTCCGCCAACTTGTTCACAACGTCAAGAGCTTCCAGAAGATGGAGTTAATGGTTCGGAATTCCACCAATAAGTCGCGCTAGTGTACATGTAAAGTGTGTAACTTTTGACGAGTTTACATAGTGATCCCGATCACCTAGAAAGTTCTAACCTTCAACAAAGTTGTTCAGAAGGTCAAGAACTTTTGGATTTGTGAAGGGTATGGTTTGGAATTCTTTCGGTACGTGACACTAGTGGACATGTCAAAGAGTGTAATTTTCAGCGACTTTGAATCACAATCCCGACCACCTAGAAAGGGGGAACCTTCTGCAAAACTGTTCAGAAGGTCAAGGAGTTTTGGAAGCTGGAGAATACCGTTGGAAATTTGGTCCCTTCGTGGCACTAGTGGGCATGTAAAGGAGAGCATCAAAGCAGCACAGCAGCAAAAAAGCTGTTCGGAAGGTCAAGGACTTTCAAAATGTTCGTAATCCTCTTTTTATTTAGGCTTGTAAAACAGAGCACTTCCGAACATTCGAACCCTCAGCAAAGTTGTCTAGATGGTCAAAGGCTTCCGAATGGTAGAGAGTACCCTAGCAAAGTAAAATAACAAACTGATATCAAATAAGTAACAAGTTTTGTTATTTGAGATATCATTTTGAACTCATCTGTTATCGCATAACAAATTTAGTTATCAACATCGGCAAATTTTGTTATCATCTGTTATCAATTTTTAAAGACGATTTTTGACGAACTCTACTGAATTTTACCTGCATGCTGACTAATGCTGAATACTAACAGCATGTGATGGATATGAAATTGAGCTTCTTAACAGAACTACTACTTTAGTTATTAGCGTATGCATTTGATATCATTTTGATAACATAATTTGAAATTATTTCAAATAATTTGTTCATATCACACAATTTATTATCAAAATAAACTCGATGATAACAAAACGAGTTAATATTATGATATCCAACGAATATCAATTTGTTATCACTCTTTTTATTTTGGCTGTTTATTCAGCCTATATGATAACATATTTAGTGATCAAACACTGATAATATGATATCAGAACTTGTTATCAATTTGGTATAAACCTTTGCTCAGGTATGGTTCGGATTTCTATCACTAGAGCACACTATTGTGAATGTAAAAGAAAGAATTTTCGAACATAATATCGCGATCTCGACCATCTAGAGAGTTCGAACCTTCAGCAAAGCAGTTCAGTTTTACAACAATGCTATGACAATGCACAGTGGTCCAGAAAGATACAGAATTTAGCTGGAATGGTACATTTTCAGCCTAAGTTTGAAGTTTTGGAGCACAACTGTCTTCTACAAAGTTGTTTCTATAATAAGGCCCTTCTTTTGATGTGAATGAAATGTAGGCATATAAAGGTTGTACGGAATCAAATAGCACCACTTTTAAATGGCTGTAACTTTCTACCCGATGGGTATTTTCTATTGGAATTTTGGGTGGAATTAGTTCAATGTGTATTTGTTTACGTTGTGTAGGTTGCACTAGCAGATGTGGAGTCGGAATAACAGCAGCAGCACAAAGAAATTTTGCGCACGTACCTCGAAAATCCGGATCTTTCTCATCGTGCCATCAGGAGGAAGTTGGGAACGGTGTCTCGTGTTTTAAATTGGTACCACGAACGTTTGACCATCGATCGGAAAGAAAAAAGTGGCAAAATGGATCTCCGTATAGTGTTAAGGATCACAAGCGGGTAGTTCAAGCTTTCAAGAGGAATCCCAACAGTTCAGTTCGAGATGTGGCGAAGAAACTGAATCTAACCAAAACTTTCGTGCAAGATTCGAAAAAAAGTGAAGGACTACACACGTACAAAGTCCAAAAAGCGCCGAATCACGATGGACGGCAGAATACGGTAGGTTAAAACACGTGCACGGAAGCTCTACACCCAGATGTTGACGAAACCAAATTGCCTCATTATGGATGATGAGAAGTATGTAAAAGCAGACTTCCGGCAGCTTCCGGGGCTCCAGTTTTTCACTGCTCATCATAAATTCGATGTCCCTGAGGACGTTAGAAAGCAGAAGATGTCAAAGTTTTCCAAAAAATCTATGATTTGGCAAGCAATTTGCTCGTGTGGAAAGAGAACACCTCATTCGTAACAACTGGAACGGTCAATGGGCAGGTGTACCTAAAGGAATGCCCCCAAAAGTGTCTACTTCCTCTTCTGAGGTCACACGATGGTCCAACGGTTTTTAGGCCTCGCACCATTACTCGAAAGAGGTTTTGGAGTGCCACAAGGCTAAGGAGGTCAATTTCGTGCCAAAGCAGCTCAACCCCCCCAACGCACCGGAACTGCGGCCAATTGATAAGTACTGAGCCATCATGAAGCAGGTACTTCGGAAGCATCCTAATGAAGTGAAATCGGAGAAAGATATGAGGAAATATGGATTGCCACGGAAAAAAAAGTTGGTCCAAATGAGTAGTGTAAAGAAGAAGGTTCGTGCATTTGGATATGGAATTGAAATTGAATAGAACCATTTAATTTACTCCCTGAATGTTTGAAGATGATTGGTTGAACGGGCGAATTTTGCCGAATATTTGTGTGTGTGTCGCAATTTGATTCCGTACACCCTTTAAGTGCATGCACATCATCGAAGTGGGCGGTGTTACGCTTTAAGAAACCGAGCATTGCGTTTGCTTTCGCGGTTGTTGTGGAGATGTGCTCGTTGAAGCGAAGCTTCCGATCAAGTTTGACTCCTAGGTCGTTCATCGACGTGACTCTCTCCAGTGATGTGTCGTTTAAGCCGTAGTCTAACGTGACAATGGAATGACAACGAGCGAAAGTTACCCTAGTAGCACACTTGTTGCCATTCTGTTGAGATAACATAAATATGACTTGCTAAGTTATAATCAAGTTACTACAACTAATTATGATCGTAGTGTGCTTCTTGGGTATCACTCTGCACTTAGCCGTATTCATCTGCATTCCGTTTAAATTACACCATCTAGACACACGTTCTAAATCGGCTTGTAAAGCACAGCAATCTACCACAGCGAGTCTTCAGCACAGATCGTTGATGAAGAGGATGAATATAAGAGGGCCAAGGAGGCTGCCCTGTGGTACACCGGAGGGAATATCAAATAAGTCCAATCTAGCGTCGTGCACCTTGACAAAAGCTTTACGTGAAGACAAATACGACTGAAGCCACTGAATAATCCAAGTGGGCAATCCAAGGTCTCTTTTAAAAAGTCAATGTAAATGGCGTCGACCTGGCATCGCTTCTCGAGCTCGTTGATCACAGTACCGGTGTGAGTCATGAGGTTCGATGTCGTTGACCGCTTTTTGACGAAGCCATGTTGATGTTCAGAGATCACTGACTGCACAACAGGGTGCATCTGGTCATGTAACAGCTTCTCGAAAACTTCCGCAAGGCAGATGAGGATTGATGTCGGTCGGTAGTTCTCAACACTGTGTGAATTTCTAGCCTTGTGGATAGGAGCGATTGATGCCAGCTTCCAAGCGTCAGGACACACTCCTTCGGTCAAGGATCGATTGAAGATCGTAGCGATGTGACAAGACAGCGACTGAGCACACTGTTTGAAGAAGACAGGTTCAATGTGATCAGGGCCGGGGTCTTTCGATGCATCGACTGCACTGAGAGCATCGCGAATATCGTCATTATTGAAAGTGGCCAAAGGCAGATGAAGGTTATACAACAGAGTCCGTTCCAAGTAATGCTGCGCCAGCGGAGGTGAGATTGGTACGTAACCTCAACGGGAACCCTGGTCGAGCTCTTTCGTTTGGTGATATAGGAAACGGGTGGGACAAGAATTCTGATTTGAACCAGAACGCGAGGATGATCTAGGGCTTCAGCGGAAAATATGAGTCTGAGGAATTGACTACAAGTGCAGTCGAAGATTACTATTCCCACTCTACCTTGCCTAACCGAGCCGTCCGGATACAGTGTCCACTGTTTCGGCCTGCGATATAATCTCTTACAGTCTGCAGGTCCACCTGTGAGTTGGATCCAAAACTTTAAGGGCCCTTTTTACTGTGGGTGGGTTCCAACCGCTGGCCTTACACCAGTGGATCCCGGCCACCTGAAGAAGTTCCTGATTGAGAAGGCTGTTGAGAAGTTGGTTGGCTTTTTCAAAGAGGAAGACTCTTCTGCTTGAACCAGCTGTCTTCTCGAGAAAAACTACAGAACGTCTGCACAACGAAGATGCGACGAAATACTTAAACGGGAGTGCTTCAGCCTTGACACAGGCGGCAATCCCAGGAGATGACAGAAGAAGACCAATTCCATAAGTGATGCGGGTGTTGATGATGGCACGAGTTGGGTGACATCCTACGATGGTTCGAAGAAGGTTGACTGAGGACCCGAGGATCTTGGTGGTGAAGCTTTGAGTGACGTGTTTATGAAGAGGTCGATGGTTGCTGCTGCAGATGTGGATATATGCGCTTTTCTCGGCAGACAGTTCGAATCCGAAGGCACAGTTTTCTACGTGCCATACCGTCTGGATCAGCGTCTTCCGCAAGGCCAACAAGGTGTTCTTGACAACCATCAAAACGATCTCACCCGCAATGCCAATGCTAACTTGAGAAGTCAGATGGCGAAGGAAGTTGTAGAAATTACATGATGTGCCCGCTCAGTCCGCAGGCACCGAGCTGGTTCAAGACCTCGGACATCCACGCCTGGTTGTAGGCCTTGGCGTTTTCGAGTGAAGCAAGCTCGGTATGTTACCCATCTCTCATCGCATCACTCAACGCTTGTCTCAGAGTGCCAAGTTGAGTGTTCGGGTCAAACTCCGGTAGGAAAGCATGTTCGGGTTGTCATTCAGCCCGTTCGTGTATAGGAAATCGCACAGCCGACAATTGACTAGACTCTCAGTAATTTTGGACCCACAGTACGTAAAGGAGATAGGCCAATAGTCCCCTGGCGAGTTACTGGATTTTCTGGCCGACTCTGCTTCAGCAAACTTCAGACCTCTCGTGTTCGTGGAAGTTTTTTTTTGCGAAAGAAACGTTTCCTGAGCTTTCGTAAGCAATTACGACGGTTACGGAGTTTTGGTGTCTACCAAGATTGGTTAAACTGCCTTATAGGACGGTAAGTTCCAACGGGAACAGTTTCACGGATAATTCGATCAATAGTGCCGTAGAAAGCCATCATGGAACATCGATAGAACCGTGGTTCAACAGCTCAATCCAGTCGTGCTTCATAATCACAGCGGGTGAAATCATAGTGTCGTGTCCGGATGTCTGCTTGGTATTCTTCCTCACGGGAACGAGCGTCCACTGTTATAATAACCGGCTTATGATGAGCGTCAATTTTTAATAGAGCAGATGGCGACTCGAAGAGATCTATGATACATGGATCACTTACGAACAGCAAGTTAAGTAGCTTACCGTTCGCGTTCAGAAGATCATTTACTTGATGGAAGCCAGCTGACAACAAAGACTCGACTAAGGCAAGTTCCTATTCAGTTGACGCGTTAATTGGCAAGTATCTCAGAAACAGTTCAGCAAACTGCCAGATTAAATTCGGCAGATTGTAGTCTCCAAAGCAGACGATAACATCACGGAAATCGGCAAGACGTTGAATTTGGTTAACTGCTTCCCAGTGCCTCGTGTATTTCTCCGGGCTACTGTTTGGTCGAAAGAAAATGCAGCAGACATAAAGGGAAAACTGCGGCAGAACAATCCGAACGGCTCACAATTTGCTCCAGGCAATCACTATCCACAAGATTCACAGCTTTGCAATCAGTGCAATCAGGCTCCGATTTAACTGCAATTAGCACACCGCCACCTCTTCGCAGACTGCTGGTTGTTCATGCCTATGGGCAACCCTTAAAGCTATGTCCATTTAGAATCCGGAAAAATCATCTGTATCTCGATAACGGATGGACGTGCAAATAAGTTTAATACATCAAAACAAAGGTAATTCACTGTTTTTTAAGGAAACAATATCAATACAAATCATTTCTCTTCGTTTCTAATAAAAAATTCTTTATTCCTCCCATCAAACGCTGCAAACCTCCGGAGTCAACATCCTTGAGACATTTGTTCCACATTTTGGTCATCTGAGTCGCGTCCCGACCCGTTTTTTTCACTTTTCTTAAGCTTCCGCTTCATTATTGCCCAGAATATCTCGATGGGCCGGAACTGCGGGCAGTTGGGTGGATTTATGTTTTTATTGATGAAATCTACGTCATTATCGCGGTACCACTGGATGACTTCCCGGCTGTAGTGGAAATTCGCCAAATCTAGCCAAAACTTCAAGGGACTTTTATGGGCTTTAATGAAAGGTAGTATGCGGTTTTTGAGGCATTCTTCCTTGTACAACTTCGAGTCCATCGTCTAATTTGTCACGAACACTTTGGTCTTTGCTCCGCAGCTGCATATCCCATCCCCAAATCATCAGTTTTTTGGCAAATTTGTCCATAAAAGCAAACTTAAATTTCGCAGGAACATCTCCTCGTGCCACGCCATGTAGAATGGTTGGCCAGGAAGCTGTCCGAAATCCATTTTGACGTAGATTTCATCGTCGATGAGCAGGCATCCTTGGTACTTCGTCAAAACTTGCTGATACAATTTCCGAGCTCGAGTTTTGGTGACGAAACTTTGCTTCAACGTTCTGTTTGGTTGCTTGCTGGCTCGATAAGACCGATATCCTGCTCGCTAAGAAATTTTTCGAACGGTATTGCGAGCAGAAACGTATTTTTGTGCGATTTCATTATCTGATAGTCCAGGGTTTGCTCTGACAGTTCTCAACACCTTCTGGTTCAGCTTGCGGTCATATGTTCCAACGTTATGTTAAAACGTTTGAGCACATCATACACGATTGATTTGGCGATTTTCAACGTTTTTGCGATTTTTATTCCGGACCACGTTGGATTATCAACAAGGGTGTGCAGAATTTTTTTCTGATCCTCTCAGCTTCCATCTGGAATAACTTTTGACTCACTGCACGAAACACCGTGAAATTTATACCACAGAAAGTGGGCGCCTAGGTAAACAAAGCGATGAAAAAAAATTCTTGCAGCGGTCACATTGCAATCTGTGTAGGTTGCACTAGCAGATGTGCAAGATGGAGTCGGAAGAACAGCAGCGGCACAAAGAAATTTTGCCCACGTACCTCGAAAATCCGGATCTTTTTCATCGTGCCATCAGGAGGAAGTTGGGAACGGTGTCTCGTGTTTTAAATTGGTACCACGAACGTTTGACCATCGATCGGAAAGAAAAAAGTGGCCAAAATGGATCACCGTATAGTGTTAAGGATCACAAGCGGGTAGTTCAAGCTTTCAAGAGGAATCCCAACAGTTCAGTTCGAGATGTGGCGAAGAAACTGAATCTATCCAAAACTTTCGTGCAAGATTCGAAAAAACGTGAAGGACTACACACGTACAAAGTCCCAAAGGCGCCTAATCGCGATGAACGGCAGAATACAGTAGGTAAAACACGTGCACGGAATCTGTACACCCAGGTATTGACGAAACCACATTGCCTCGTTATGGATGATGAGACGTATGTAAACGCAGACTTCCGGCAGCTTCCGGGGCTCCAGTTTTTCACTGCTCATCATAAATTCGATGTCCCTGAGGACGTTAGAAAGCAGAAGATGTCAAAGTTTTCCAAAAAATCTATGATTTGGCAAGCAATTTGCTCGTGTGGAAAGCCGAGCACCCCATTCGTGGCAACTGGAACGGTCAATCGGCAGGTGTACCTAAAGGAATGCCTCCAAAAGCGTCTACTTCCTCTTCTGAGGTCACACGATGGTCCAACGGTTTTTAGGCCTCGCACCATTACTCGAAAGAGGTTTTGAAGATTTTTGAAAACTACAACCATGAATCGTTACAGATAGGAGGACGTTTACACACAATCATATCTTCACCTTTCATCCCAAGCACCACCAAACTGATATGATTGGTTGACGAAACTTCATTCTGACTTAATTAAGTTGCATTCGAGTTACTTCAACTGATTTGCCTTCTTAGAGATAAAAATACGTCACCTCAGTGTGTAGGTAATTTTGAAATACACGATCCGCCTATTTTTGCCAATGAATTTCAAGAATCCAACTGACCTCAGGCCAATCGAAAAAAAAACATGTCATAGCTCGAAAATCCCTCTCGTACAACTCAGCAAACAAACATCATTCTCAGTCATCCAAAATTCCCGTTAATCACCTGGCGTTGTTATTGCTCACGGTAGACAGACACGGCGCGATGACAAATCAACTAAAAAGAAAGCAAAAAACCAACGCCCCAATCTTAACGGTAACCCGGTGGTGTCAATCGAAAATCCCGAATATTCCCCGAAGCGAACGACGGTTCCAACAAATCGTGACCTAGTTGGACAACATTGGCTTCCGCTCTGGCCACACTTGACTCTTAAAATCTCGAAGGTTTTGCATCGTCAAGTAAATGATTTTTTTCATCATCAACAAACAACCTGTTCACTGTTGACTGCGTGCATGTATCATAAATAAGCCGTCTGTTTACGACGGTGTTACTTCCAGGGAATTTGTTGAATTAATATATTCCGCAATATGTGACAACAAGCCAGGCAAGGTGTTAATATTAAAAATAACTTTTCCAGTGATCAAACAAGAAATCAGCGATCGTAAAAACATCGTGTGACACCGATTTCTACGCTCGTCACCCAAATTTTCGCACGACCTCGAAGCGGAGAAGTATTTGCATGTCCTTCCGAAGGTCAACGTTCAGCGAAGTACTTCGAGGCGACCGCTCTTATGTATGCGCGCTTCGCTCCAGCCAGTTTTTGCCACTTGAAGGAGAGTTCCAAAGTTCACCGCTTGCAAGTCAAGTTTTTACTCTTCTGCGCCACCACCGTCCTCCATTCCATGTTTTCGTCTTCTTTTCGTTTTCCACCCATCATCGTGACCACCAGCGCCGTACTTGATGCGCGAAATGATTTGCGGGAACTTGAACTCGGCTGAACTTTCCGGGAACGCTAATGGGTGGGCTATCGGCCGGGAATCGGTTATTCGCTTGATTTCGGATGCTTTGCCGGTTTTGAGCTCGCGAGGCGAATGATATCGAGGAAGTCGAGCAGTGTGGCATGTGCAGTAGACTTGACTTTTGGAATCGGAGAAATTGTTCAGGCTTCTGTTACGCATTTATTTCCTAGAATAAGTTCCGAGGGATCGATTTACGTTAATTTGGAAAGGTCTTACCAATTTTGTTTTAACTCCTTCGGACTGACTTGCTGTTAACCTTTTTTTTTCTATTTGTAGTGCACTTTCTGTTACATCGGTTTAAGGTTCATATTAAATTGTTATTATATAAAACAAAAAAATCCTTCCAATAGAGGGTGAACGGTGGGTTTGTGGTTTATTGAAGTGATCAATAAGCAGGTAATGAGTTTTATTTAATCATATGTTTGCAAATTCGGTTGTTTCACCCTTTTCCCTTACAACAGAGAAATATTACGATAAACGTAAAAAGGCCTCCTGAACCCCATGTTACCGTTTGCCTTAATTTAAAAGTATAAGGGTAACCCATAGGCATGAACAACCACTTCTTTGTTTTCACTCGTCTCTATGGGGGAACAAGGATTTTAGAATTTATTGAGCATGTCGCATGCCACCATGACTCTCTAGTCTGCTATTTAATCAAAATTGGTCAACATTACCCATTTCCAAAGCGGGTTGCAATATACAGGGTGGCCACACAATCTTAATATAAAAATTCCCGCATTTTTCCCGAATTTTTCCCGCATTTTTGCCTTTATTTCCCGACTGTTAAGATGAGTTAGTATAAATTACTCGTAGCTAAATCTCTGAGCTCCCAAACTTTTTCCAGTTTGAATTACCATCAGACACTTTCCATTTATATAAAATACGCCTTTTTGTGCGACAGGATGAGCCAATTTTCAACAAATGTTGTCAAATTTGGTAGCTCCTTCTTGGTTCTAGCCAAAATATGTCCAAACCATTTTCTTTTCTCTGAATGAAAGGTTCATTTCTGGCCTCACCTGTTACAGCCGTGTAGCCAGATCTTCTAAGAGCATCTTCAACGGTGGTTCAAATCGTGGTTTGGATTTACTTGTTTCGACCAAACGCAAAAACATCGCTGCATCGCTAGTGTTTGTAAATTTTATTTTATACCGGAACTTATATAAGCTTCTAAGTTTCTTTCTGAACGCACTCTTTAAAAAATAATTTAATGAACTTCAGAATATCTATGAAGTTTGGATGGACATATCTATAATGAACATGCCAGAAGTTGATAAAACTTCTCGGCAGTTTAATAAAATAATTGGAAGTATCCAGATAATCATGAAGTTTGCTCGCTGTCTTTCGAGAAGAGAAATGGTGGAAATTTAGAGAAGTTCATTGAATTGCCGAAAAATTATTAACGTTTCTGGAAACTTGGATGAACTTCCAAAAAGTTTGCTGATCATCCATGGAATAGGAACAACTTTCTATAATTATATGGGAATATGGGAATATGGGAGCCGTCTCAGATGAACATGGAGAACGATTTCATCAATATATCAGGGCTGGTAGCGGATTTATGGATAAATAATAGTGACTTTAGTGACTAAAATAATAAAAATAGTGACCAAATAGTGACCAAAAAGTGACCAAATAGTGACTAAAAAGTGATTTCCAGATTTTAGTATTTTTTTGATTTTTTATACATTTGCTGTCTAAGTACAGTAAAAATGAGCTAAGTGATCACCCCCGTTTGCAAAAATGAATAATACTACAGCCCAGTATGACTTTTTGGGTTTTTTTTTTCGAAAAAAAGCCTGTAATCAAGCAATTTTTTTCTCTCCAAGGCCTCCTGCACTTGGTCCGCAGCTCGTTTTTGCAAAGACAGGTATATACGCACGGTTGAATCGCGGCTGAAAGCATGGCCTGTGCTAGACTTACTTCTGACATATCTTGCTTCTCAATTCCTTTTTTGAGCCGTTGCCATGTGAAGCTGTTTTCAACACCTTAATCGTCTGAGGGTATTTAGGCTCACCTATAGCCGTTTTCTTAGTAAACAACTGGTTCCAATACTCCTCAATTCGGTACTATGTACTTAAGGTCAGCACCTAGCATTTTAACAAGTTCCATTCCTCAATAAGAAGATCATAGTTGACCTGAATCGGAAGTAACTTGGTGATTTTCATAACATACTTGGAGCTTTCACTGCATGTAACGAATGGTGACGACCTAGAACATCCTGAATATTAAGAAGTTCAGGAAGAAAACATAAATGCCTTATTAAAAGTGTAAGGCGTTGTTCTAGAATGTAATCATATGCATACGTATTATTAAATTCTCGTTGATAAATGTTATATATTTTTGTATCTTTCTGATAGGTTCTAGGTCTTCCAAAATGTACTTTAGTTCAAAAGTTAAGATCTACATTTGGTTTTAGGGCTATATAAGGATATAATTTGTATTCAAACATATTAAATGAACCTTTTGGAAGGTCAACCGTCATTATTTGATAGCTTTATGATCTTATAGGTCATCCAAACTGTCCTTGAGTTCAGAACTTAAGATCTACAGTAGTAACTACAGTTTTTACGACTATACAAAGTTACGCTACGTATTCAACCCTATTCAGTAAATATTTTCGAAAGTGAAAAAACATCATGAGATAAACGGGGATGATGTAGGTCATCCAAACTGTCCTTGAGTTCATATCATATGATCTATAGTTGTAAAAGTAGGTGTTTAGAGTGTGCAAATACGTATTTAACAATAATTATTGAATAGCGTGGTAGGCCAGAATACACAATGCGACAACCTAGGAATATTCTAGGTACACCAAACTATCCTTATGTTCAAAACATAAAATCTACAGTTATAACAGTAGTTTTTTGAGCTTTATATGGTGACCATCTGTATTCAAACATATTGAATGAACCTTTAGGAAGGTCAACAGTCAATATTTTATAACTTTGAGATCGTCTAGGTAATCCAAACCGTCCTAGAGTTCAGAACTTGAAATCTACGATAGTAACAATAGTTTTTTGGGCTACACAAACTGCATTCAGTGAATATTTTCGAACTTAAAAATACACAATAAGATAATCTTAGGATGATCTAGATCATCCAAACTGTCTTGGCATTCAGAACTTAAGATTTACAGTTATAACAGTAAATTTGAGGCAATACAAAGTTACAAAAAATATTCAAACATATTCAATTAATATTCTTCAAGACAAATACATTATGAAGCAGTATGACATGTTCCAGGTAATTGAAACTATCCTTTAGATCAGAACAAAGGACCTACGACAGTTGTAACAAAAGCTTTCTGGGTTTTTGCAAAGCTTCGACGTGTATTGAAACAAATCCATTGAATATTTTGGAAGAACAACAGACATTATGAGATAATCTTCGGATGTTCGAGGTTATCCAAACTTTCCTGGAGTTCAAAACATAAAATCTACATGCAGCTGTAGATTTTAAGTTTTGAATTGTAGATTAAAATCTTCTGCTTGGACTGAAATAAATTTTTTTAAAGGTCATCAAATAATGAGATATCTTGGGATATTCTAGGTCATCAAAACTGCCCTCGAGTTCAGAATTAAGGATCTATAGTCGTAAAGTTAGCTTTATAATCTAGGAAAAGTTACGATATGCATTCAAACACATTCAATGAAGCTACTGTAAGCTCACCAGTCACTATTAAATTATCTCGGGATGTTCAGGTTTATAAAAGCTGACCTTGAGTTCAGAACTTAAGATATACGGTAATAACCGTAGCCTTTTGAGCTATACAAAGCTACGATAAATATTCAAACATATTCAATTAATATTCTAAAACGTCCACAGACATCATAGGATACCCAAGTAACCACGAGGCTGTAAAAGCATGCATATATCGGGCATATGCATTACGCCTAGTGCATCATTGAAGTTAGATTAAAGCTGAAAAAGGCCCCACTAAGATCAAACAAATACTATATCTTTTGTAATGCCATAAGACATTGCTAAAGTAGCATGATTGCATTGGTAATGCATCACTACATTCTTAAGCTGATCTAATGCTTCATTACTTGTTAACTGTTGAATTGATGCGATCCCGCATTACCGATGCTAATTTTGAGTTGAATAAGTGCAATAATATAATGCTTGTGGTTACTTGGGTAACCTTGTTAGTCGCAGGTCATTCAAACTGTCCTTCAAATCTTAAGGTCTACAATCGTAACAATAACTTTATGGACTGTACAAATTTAAGTTAGATTACGTTAACTTAGGATTATGTCATAATATAAATTGGTATTCCAGGACAGCGTTTGCCAGGGCATCTAGATTTTTGGTGTATATTTCTCGACATTATATAGTGCGACCAGATCGCATAATTTGGTTGCCTATTGTACAATAGGTACAAGTGGTTTTTTTTTTTTAATTTTCACAATCAGCGGTACAAAAATAGTGACTTTAGTGACCATTTTCCGAAAAATAGTGACTTTAGTGACTTTTGGATGCAAATAGTGACTTTTTAGTGACTAGGCTCAAAATAGTGACCAAGTCACTAAAAAGTGACCTGCTACCAGCCCTGATATATCGCACAGACTGAAAAGAACTTTGCTGGCAAATGGAGCCCAGCGATGCTAGCGGACTACTGCTGGATGCTACAGAGGCAAACTCTTTTGGAGAACTATAAAAGGAAAAAGAAAACAAAGTGAATTTAAGTTGAAATATATAGAGAAAATTTCAACTAAATGACTGACTGACTGACTGATAGGAAATCTTGATTTTTTTTAATCCTAGAGGGTTTGAGCTGTTTAGTGGAATCCTTGTAAGTATAAATTAGAAGAAAAATTAGTAATCTCCTTTTAATTCCAACTACCTTTGCTTATCTTCGACAGATACGCGTATTTCGTCTACAATGTGCAGACTTCTTCAGTGTCTCGTACTAATAACTCGACTGAAAGAAAACCTTCGCCACCTGCCGTATATATATACTATTTTCTAAATACAAAACGTTTACCTATCATTATTTTGTTTATACCTATCTTATTATTAGTTTGTTCATACCTATCCTGAGTCAAAAACAAGTGTACTTAATATCTAACTCGCTTCTTTCTCATCTATACCTAACATACTTATTGTGTAGCAGCGGGTGCTCCGCTTCGTCGGGTTTGATGTCGTTTGGGTAGTAAGTTGAAGAGCCATGTGTAACCGTTGCCTTGCTCTTTGTTTAGAAGATTTGTGTTCTGTTGTTTGTTTATTTCTAAGCTTTCTGCGACGTCTGATTTCCAGGGTGTAGATGTAGTCCGTAATATTGTGATGTCATTCGTCGTTATGTCGTGATTTTCCGTGAAGATGTGTTCTGCGACTGTTGAGTTGAAGTTATGTGAAATTCCTTTCTCGTTCTGTTTGACAGCCTTAGTTACCTCCGCTAGATTCTCCTTGAACCTTGTTGCCAAGGTTCTCTTTGTTTGACCTACATATATTTTGCTGCAGTGTTTACACTTGATTCTGTATACCCATGCTCTGGCTAATGTGTCTACTGAATCTTTGGTGGAGCCTAACATCGATGCTAATTGGTTGTGCCTACTAGAAAAAACTAAATCTAAGCCAAATTCCCTAAGTCGTGGTTTAAGCTTTTGTGTAATGTCTTTATCGAAGGGGACGGATACACGTTTTAGGGGTTCAGGTGAGTCTGAGAGGGTTGTTAGTGATTTCCTATGAAGATGTTTTTCCTTTTTGTTGATGATCGCTGGAATTGTCCTCTTTTCGTACCCATTGAGTCTGGCAGTTTCGAAGATAGGGTAAGGGGATGTAATGTTAGCCTAGCTCCTTCATTCGGCCTATGTACCAAATGTGTCATTAATTTAGCGATAATCAACAAAATCATGTTGCTATTACCATGATAGATGTAATCCGAAGCAATTGAGACAATATTAATAATCATATAGTTGTTCACTTCTGCGTAGTTTTCGGTTTCTTGAACTTTTGGGGCTTCATGATTTCACTGGTTATGCTGAACAGATGATCTACACGATTTCAAGTGATCTAAATTTGGCTGAATTGAATCGATAAAGCAAATAATGCAGTCTGGATGTGCAGAAAATAGTTACACGTTACAAACTAACTTTTCACATTGCTAAAATAACAATGATTTTACAAGAAAATCGTAGACCCAATGTTGGGTACATATTTTTTTGTATGTTCCCAACTATGGCCTGTTGTATCAATAACGTAGTAAAAAGGTTGTTATTGGTAAATTTTCAAGTGGAAATGCATGAATTTGCGGTTGTTTATATTCAAGTGGCTCATCTGAACACAAATCGAAGAGACAAAATCATTGTATAGTGAATTATAATGTTGTCATTATTGAATGGCTGATAAATCATATATGAACATCATTTAAGTGTTTCGAGGCAGTTTTACTCTAGTTTGTGTTGTGAAATGTTATATTAAGTAAATCCAGTACAGCTTACAATGCCTTAATTCATAAAATTAGAAAAAAAAACCGTACAAAGACTGCATTTAGTAATAAATCCATCGAATGGGACGAAGTTGCATCCAAGAATAGACCCAATTTGGCGCTTATAGACCGACATTAAATCCGCATCCCTCGAAAGTTTATGTCATTATAGAAATAGTTATGTAACTTTTAGTGATACATGCTACCAAATGTCTTATCAAACTTATCTTTGCAAGTGTATAACTAGTTGAATCTCGATTACAGCTTCAAAATTTTATGAGTTATAATGAAAAATGTGATCGCTGGTTGCATAATAGGCTGAGTGAAGGGACACATACCCTATATGCTAATTCTTTGGCTTTTCCAGTTTTATTGAGAGGAAGGGTCAACATCCGGTGGATCATGTGGTGGAAAGTGGCCATTTTGTGCTGAAAAGAGTGGTTTGAAGTGTATGGGATGACTCTTTGGGTGTTTGTGGGTTTTCTGAAGATTTCAAACTCTAAAGGAGATGCCGACAATAATTCTCTCTTTACTAGAAGGTCGAGGAATGCAAGTTTTCCATCCTTTTCTATTTCATGGGTGAACTTAATGTCTTTGTGGAGATTGTTGATTTCTTGAAGAATTAGGGAGAGATCGTCTTTTTTACAACGGCGAAGATGTCGTCGACGTATCTCCACCAACGAGTTGGGAGTAATCCTTTTGCTTTTAGGATTGTCTCCAAATTCGCCATAAAGAGTTCACAGAGGAATGGGGATAGAGGATTTCCATAGGGGCTCCTTTTAATTGTTTATAGAATGATCCCCTGAAAGTGAAGTAGTTCTCTTTCATGCAAAGTCGAGTCAGCTTAAGGTACATCCGCACCTTTTGCTTCCATGTTGTGTCATCCCCTTGTTTCAAAAGCCAATCTTCTAGAAGGTTCATTGCGTCCTTGATCGGTACGCTAGGGAAAAGGGCCGTGACGTCGAAAGATACCATTACTTCATTGTAATTTATATGACCTGATGACTGTAGCTGTTGTACAAATTCTGGGAGTTGCGAACTGAGCTAGCTTATGGGCTGGAGATCCTACAGATGAAACAATCTCCCTCATTTCGTTTCCGGGTTTGTGGACTTTTGGGAGGCCTTTAATTCTGGGGAGGATGGGGTTTGGTTCACGAAGACGGACTGCTGCATCCCCTAATACTGCTTTACACTCTTTTAGTGTTTTGTCCACGTGTTTCACCATGTTTGGTAGGGGGTCTACCCGAAGCTGCCTATAAGGACCATTATTGATCTTAGAAGCCATCTGCTTGTCGTAGTCCTCCTTATCCATGATGACGACTCTGTTGCCTTTGTCTGCTTTTAGGTAATAAACAGGCTTTGACTTCAACTCCTTAACGATGCGAATTTCCTTCTCGTTGTTGTGTTTTTGTTTCTGTCCGTCCTTAATAATGTTCGAAGTGATTGTCCTGGCGGTGTTTTGTAAAGATGTCGGAAGAGTGTTTGAAATTGCTGTCTCCACGTCGATGATGATCTGTTCCACGTCGGGCTTGGTTGTAACCGCGTATCCTAATCCTTTGTTGAGATGAGTCAATTGTTCTTCCGTGAATGCGGTCGTCGATCGGTTGACAACCAGTCCCTCAATGGAGTGGACCACCGGTGTCGTGTTGATGGTGGGTGTAAGTGTGGCTTGTTCCTTGGTGTGATGTGTGGTCCGAGTCTGTTGTGATTCTATTCTCAGCTTGTTGAGTTTCCTATCGAGAACCGTTCGTTTCCTATTCGATTCGCATTCCTCTGCTACCTTGACTCGGGATAAGAACTCCTGGAATTTTACGGGATACTCCTTGGCTAACTTCAGGTGCAGAGAATAGCACTCCAAAGTTTTCCGGTCCAGTTTGTTGAATAGTCGTTTGATGCTGTCTTTGATGAATTCTGCTTCCATTTTCCTGACGATATTGGCGGGTGTCGATGTTCGTATTTTAATCCTATGACTTACTGGTACAACTTTATATTTTAAGCATTTCTTCAGAAATGCTACGTCCTTCCTAAGTGCGGCGATGGTTTTCTTCAATCCGATGAATTTGTTGGGCTCTGACGGCTGGGTTGCCATTATGAATCCTAGAGGGTTTGAGCTGTTTAGTGGAATCCTTGTAACTATAAATTAGAAGAAAAATTAGTAATCTCCATTTAATTCCAACTACCTTTGCTTATCTTCGACAGATACGCGTATTTCGTCTACAATGTGCAGACTTCTTCAGTGTCTCGTACTAATATGAAATCTTCAGAAAACCCACAAACACCCAAAGAGTCATCCCATACACTTCAAACCACTCTTTTCAGCACAAAATGGCCACTTTCCACCACATGATCCACCGGATGTTGACCCTTCCTCTCAATAAAACTGGAAAAGCCAAAGAATTAGCATATATCTTCGAAACTGCCAGACTCAATGGGTACGAAAAGAGGACAATTCAAGCGATCATCAACAAAAAGGAAAAACATCTTCATAGGAAATCACTAACAACCCTCTCAGACTCACCTGAACCCCTAAAACGTGTATCCGTCCCCTTCGATAAAGACATTACACAAAAGCTTAAACCACGACTTAGGGAATTTGGCTTAGATTTAGTTTTTTCTAGTAGGCACAACCAATTAGCATCGATGTTAGGCTCCACCAAAGATTCAGTAGACACATTAGGCAGAGCAGGGGTATACAGAATCAAGTGTAAACACTGCAGCAAAATATATGTAGGTCAAACAAAGAGAACCTTGGCAACAAGGTTCAAGGAGCATCTAGCGGAGGTAACTAAGGCTGTCAAACAGAACGAGAAAGGAATTTCACATAACTTCAAATCAACAATCGCAGAACACATCTTCACGGAAAATCACGGCATAACGACGAATGACATCACAATATTACGGACTACATCTACACCCTAGACGTCGCAGAAAGCTTAGAAATAAACAAACAACAGAACACAAATCTTCTAAACAAAGAGCAAGGCAACGGTTACACATGGCTCTTCAACTTACTACCCAAACGACATCAAACCCGACGAAGCGGAGCACCCGCTGCTACACAATAAGTATGTTAGGTATAGATGAGAAAGAAGCGAGTTAGATATTAAGTACACTTGTTTTTGACTCAGGATAGGTATAAACAAACTAATAATAAGATAGGTATAAACAAAATAATGATAGGTAAACGTTTTGTATTTAGAAAATAGTATATATACGGCAGGTGGCGAAGGTTTTCTTTCAGTCGAGTTATTAGTACGAGACACTGAAGAAGTCTGCACATTGTAGACGAAATACGCGTATCTGTCGAAGATAAGCAAAGGTAGTTGGAATTAAATGGAGATTACTAATTTTTCTTCTAATTTATAGTTGATTTTCATGAAAATTTGTTATTGAAAATTTGCAATTTTGTTAATAAAAACTCATTTTTTCAACACCAATGGATTCAGAGAGGCTCATTTCATAAAATCCAAACCCAAAATTCAAAGGGCGGAACAAAAATTCATGTTTTCAAAATAGGAAATCTTGATTTTCATAAAAATTCGTAATTTTGTGAATGAAATTCCGGTTTATTTCATTAATCTTACGTGTTACGAAAAATCTGTGATAACGAATGGATTCAGGAAGGTTTATTTCATAAAATCCAAACCCGACATTCAAAGGGCGGAGCTGAAATTCATGTTTTCAAAATAGAAAATCTTGATTTTTATGAAAATTCGTAATTTTGTGAATGAAAACCCGGTTTATTTCATCAATCTTACGTGTTACGAAAAATCTGTGTTAACGAATGGATTCAGGGAGGTCCATTCCATAAAATCCAAGTCCAACTTGCAAAGGGCAGAGCCAATATTCTGGTTGTTGATGAGGTAGATCATATTACTGTTTTTGTGAATTTTAATCACATTTTTCTCAAAAACTGGACGTGTTACAGCATTTCTGAGCCCATATTTGAATTCAGCGTGGCGAAATAAAATTCAATATATATACTTGAAGGGAGTGAAACACGGCCGACTAGTGTAAATGACGGGAACTTAGAAAATCAGATTTCGCATCCCAGAAGTTGTTTTAACTTCTAGCAGGTACATATTCTGTGATAAAAAGCAGATAATATTTAAATAACTTATGAGAAATTGAAAAAAAAAATTTGGGAGCCGTGGAATTTCTGTGGAATAGTTAGCATTACCGAGATGTTGTTAAACCGTACAAGGACTTTTTATAATCTCCAAGATTGTGAATAGGTGGAAATTCAATGAAATTGATTAAAAAGTAGTTGGTTTCTTTATTCTAGTTTTGGTTGGGTTAGAAAAATTATCGAGTAGTAAGAAGTTTAAGTTCTTCTTAAAACTTAAATACCCTGAAATTTTGGGATGTTTTCGGAACGATTGGAAAATTTCTCGATCACCTGGAAAGATCCCTGAAGTTCTAGGAAGCTCCCCAAACTTATAGAAAAATCCTTTTTTTCCTCCAATCCAGTTTCCTCCTTATCAAGGCCGTTTTTTGAAATTCTGGAAAATTCCTCGATCTTGGGGGAAGTTTTCTGAAATTCTTGGAAGATCGCAGGACTACTGAGAAATTTCCTGAATTGCTGAATTCTCTGAGCATCCGGGAGTTTTTTCGAGCTTCTGCAAAGTTCCCTGAACTTCTGGGAAATTTTCTAAATTTCTGGACTGTTCTCTGAACGTCTGAGATGTTTGCTGACCTTTTGGAAAGTTTCCTGATCTTTGGGGGAGTTCCATGATCTTTGTGAGCATTTCCTAAAGTTCTGAGATTTTTTTTGAATTCATGAGAAACCCTGAACATCAAGGAAGTTCAAGGAAACCCTGAACTCCTACATGTTCGCTGAACTTCTAAGAAGTTCTGTATATGTCTAGCAAGTTTCACGAAATTCTAAGAAGTTCACTTAACCTCTAGGAAGATCCGCAAACTGTTGAAAAGCTTCATGAATTTCTTAACTGTTCTCTATTGGAAGTTCACTAATTTTCTGGCAAGTTCGTTGAATTTTTGGGAAGTTCCCTGAACATCTTGAGTAGTTCTAACTTCTGAAAAAATACCCAAAATAATCTGATAAGTTTTCTAAACTTCTGGAAGCCCCCTGAATTTCTGGATAGTTACTTGAATTTCTGTGAAGAACCCTTAACTTTTAGAAACTTCCCTGAACTCGTGGTAAGCTTCTAGAATTGGTGGACAATTCCCCGAATTTCTAGGAAACAATCTGAATTTCAGGAAAGTTGTCTGAACTTCTAGGAAGAACCCTTAATTTCTGGAATGTTCCCTGATTTTATGGTATGTTCTTTTGACATCAGGGAGACTATCTAAACCTCGGGAAAGTCTAAGTCAAATCTAAAAACTATACCGAGCTTCTGATAAGTTCCTTGAGTTTCTAAGTGCACTGATTTTACAAGATTTTTTTTCGAACTTTTGGGAGATAATTTTTGTTCATCAGTTTCTTAACTTTTTCCGATATTGTGGGCGTAAATACTGCGAGCCGTAAGTCTTAAGGACATATTTGCAAAAAATCCTCAGGGTCACCAACCCCCAAGTTTTCGTCGAGAGAACTAGCTGAGGACATACGCCAACATCCGTTAAGCTGTAGTGCACCTATGTAACACTAAGGCCAACATATCCAACTGCATCGCAACAGCTGGAAAAAGTCATCAGTTGACTGTAGTTGTCGCAAATGTCTAGGATCATATCCCTTTTCATGTTGAAACATCGCAAAAAGTGTTTCTTGTCATAGATTGGCGTGGCTCTATCTATCACTATCAGCACTATCTAATATCGTTTAAATGAGATGCATGCATTCACACACTCATACCAATCCATGGTAAAAAGTATGGGAAAAATCCTCGGTCTCTGAAGAAAACAAAACTTCTGATCTCTGGATATTGCAAGATTGACAAGATGATAGGCGTTGGTGGGTTTAACAACAAGAAATACTACACCGGTGCGGGGAACGCAAAGTTGGTCTGTTTTAGCTGGTTCTTTTTAAGTTTGCTGATGCAAATCAACTATAAAGATGTTAAAATAGACCACCGCTGAAGATGCTCTAAGCGGTACGTTTTAAACAGGCTGAACAATGAGATCGGTGGACCGAGTAAATGACAAAAACGCTACTCAAATCATTTGAAAAAGGTGTGAGTATGGTTCCTTCCATATGACAAAAATTCCCGATGACTTTTGAAATTCCCGCCTTTTTCCCGCATATTTCCCGATGATTTTGGATTTCCGCATTTTTCCCGCATTTCCCGATTTTCCCAAGTCTGTGGCCACCCTGAATATATATCAAAATGTACAGATCATGATTTTAGACTTTTACCGCTAAATTGCGTTGAAAGTGTCCGGGTACCGTCAGTTCTGAGATAATACACCCAATTTTAATCCCAACAAATTTCTCAAAAACCACAAGATGTTCTGACTAAAGGGTGTCCCATATCAAATTGCATCACGACGAAAGCGCTGTAGAAAATTACCCATTGGTTATATTTTCTTGAAAATATGGGTGGAAATAATTTAGAGTGTTTTTTTTCTGTTGTATTTTATCGCTGTCAGTTTTTCGAAAATTGAGCAACGTCGTGAATTATTTTTACGCAAGCACCCGGAAAATCCTCAACTCCCTTATCGGGACATCAGAAAACAACTCGGAAGCGTGCAGTCAACGGTGAGTCGTGTGATTAAACGTTAATACGAAACTCTGAGCATCGAACGGAAGGAGAAATGCGGTCAGAAAGGATGTTCTATTAGTGACCAGGATCACAAGGGTGTCCTGAAAGCGTTTAAGCGAAATCCCAATGCTTTGGTTAGGAATGTGACCAAAAAGTTGAATCTGTTCAAGTCTTTCGTTTAGGAAGCCAAGGACCGGCAGGCAGTGGATGATCCTCCTTTCGCACGCTGCCTTGTATTGTGGACGATACAATAACCGCCAAGTGGTCGCTATGGGTGTAGTCATCATCCACCCTCCAATTATTAAGCAGCCCAGGACTGCTGAAAGTTATGTCGATGATCGATTCCACTCTGTTTCTTTTTTAGGCCTCCAGAAGAATCTTACCAACGGGTTCAGGCCAGTTAACTCAGTTGTCATCCGATCGAGCATATTGGAAAACTGTTCGATCGACCATCTTGGCGGTGCGTAGCAGCTGCAGACGAACACTCCATTCATTTGTACAACCGCGAAGCCTTCTGTCTGTGGTAGACACAACCTGCTGAACCGGGTACTTGCCCATCGTCCATAATGCCGCCATATTGGACCTGTCCGTCCATCTTCACCTTCGCCACTTTCAACGCCGCGTCCGCGTCGACTGCCACTACCCATATGGTTGTCACCTGGGTCCCAAATGGACCCTTCCGCAGACGCGGCGGCAACCTCGAACTTGCACTGTTCCTTCAGTGCAGTGGAGATCTTGTCTACTTCGGAGATTTCATCCAGATTCTTACACTGGATCGACACCTGCGAGACAAAGTCGCGTACCTCCTGGGAGGTCAATGAGTCAGCAATGTTTTATATGCGTTTCTGTTAGCACAGCCAAACTAAAACTTTCTTCCCTTTGTAGCAGATTTCTGGGGGACAATGTTACAGGGAGCAGTTTTTTTTGTTCCAATGATGTTTTGAGACAAGAACCTTTTGAATGATGCATAAACATTGACTTTAAGTCAAAATTTCGAAATTCTACGAAGGGTTGAAATCCGCGTAAATATTAATACTAATGTCTTATGTGTCTCTTTCTGTATACAACCACCTTAAACTGATTTAAAAAAATATATTTTTAAGAAAAAAGGAAGAATTCCGTAAAATATTTAAAGTCAGAAAATGTCAGCCCCATTGGTTTAGAAATATAAAAGATAGCGTACATTGAAGCTGTGCTATGGGTCAGAATTGACCCTAATATCTTAGGACGTAACTCTCGATTCGCAGAAATGTCAAAGCTTCTAGGGAGGTTAACCTCACATAGCTTATGGTATCCCTATAAAATCAGGTCTTTTGCTGTCACTTTTTTATTTCAAAATTTTCAGCAAAGTTGCCTTCCTACTGATTCTAGAACAATAAAAATTACAAGCCTTGTGTGTACTGAAATCGTCTCTATCGTATGTCAAACAAAAATTATTATTGTTTTTGTAAACAAAATAGGCCTTTTTCAAATGTTGATTTCTCTAGTTGGGGCAAAAAAAATGTCTCAATAAAGAAGAAATGAAAAAGTTGCAGCAAAATAACTGATTCTTATAGGGACACCCTAAGCTACGTCGGAAAAAGTGCTCTAATTCGGCATTTCAAGAGGTGCAGAAAAATGTTTTCAATCAAATTATTTAATCTAAAACTTTTCAGAAGATTTTATGCCTTTATTTCTGCAAAAAGATTTTCGATTTCTCTGAAAATAAGGACCACCCTTGTTTTCATTCACACTTAAAGAAGCGCCTTGTTATTAAAAACAACTTTGTAGAAGACAATTTCGCTCTTAGGCTTCAAACTTAGGCTGAAAATGTATCTCTTCAGCTAAATTCGCATTCTGGACCACTGTGCAATGGTTCAGAATGCATGGGGCAGGTTGCACCCTCCCATAAACATAACTACTTACTAGTTTAAGTAAAATAGAACTGAAAGCTTAAATTAGATGTATTATACGTATTATTCTAAACATAAGTTTTCTGCGTCTGACTAGAGGTTCCTGGCTCCAAAAGCAACGTAGGAACACCTCATAATCAAATGTCCACTGTCATGCTAGATGTTGATTTAATTCCTATAGTTACTTGGGCACATTTTGTAGCTGTAAAACCCACACGCATCCCAAATTTTCTTCAAATTTTACGAACTGCAAGCATCGTTAAGATTGTTTATGACACCTGTTTAGCCTTTCAAAACCGTGTATTCCGGTTAGTTAGCTGCTTTCGAGCCCCGAACCACATTGGGCAATAAATCCCCGCTGCCAACTCATCACCAATACAGCGGATTTGGTGATTAGCTACGGTGCACAGCTTTCAAGACCAAACCCTGAAGCGAAGCCACGAATGCCAAGGTCAACCCGGCCCATCACCCGGTGTACACCTTTATGCACCAGAAGCACTAAGAAGTTCCATCCGCCTTCGCTGTGAGGTGTTTTTGTTTCTCTCGAATCCTCGATCGCGTCGTGCTCGACAAACCGGAAAGCGAAGGTCAACACCTTGTCCGAGTCCAAGAAATTAGCCGTAGATTAAATCGGAAGACGAGTCTTGTTTCTCCCTCAACGCGTGACGGCGGTGGCGTTATGCTATCTATCTTCCGTCAACCGGAAATCTCATCTGAAATTTCAATTCGAAACGCAGCCGAAAAATCAACACCGATGACAAAAGGTGGGGTTCAGACCGTTGAGCGACTGCGACGCTAGACTGCGTAAGTAGCAACAGTTACCGCAGATTGCAGATGCTAATGCTACTTGAACATGCGCGTGTTGCAAATCTTAGCCCCCCCACCCCGTCTTCAGCATCATCAGCACCATCATCGATCAAGACTCCGCTCTTTGTAGTCCAGCTAGGTAGGTACCGTCGCACGTCGTTTGCCGTTTTATTTTTTTCGTTCATGTCAAATTACTGCCCCCTGCCCGACCGGGGTGGTGTTTCGTTATGCAACTGAACGTGTAAGCTATGATGATGATGATGATGATGACCAATTGACTTGCAACAGGTTGCATACATGTATGTAGATGAGGATTGAAACGGTGGCTCACACGGAACACGCCGGAGCTGTCACCAGTTGAACGCTGGTGTCATCCGAAGTGAGGGGGGAGGGGCGAGGGGGTGACTAAGCATCAGATAGAGGGGGCGATGATGACGACGAGAGTGCTAAGTTGCTAAGTGATAATGTGAATTGATGAATCCTGAATGACGACGGTGCAGTTCCGGTCGCCGGTACAAGGTCAACCCCCGGACGGAATGATTTGATGGTGATGGAAGACAACGGTTGCTTTCCGAGAAGGATGCGGTCGGATTTGATTCATAATTTGGGAGATGCATATATCCAGTTGATTTAAGGGAAATCTCTGATGTTAGTGTTTTTTTTATCAAGGTGAAATATTTTAAGAAGTGAGTCATGGTGGTATGTTAACATGGATTTCTTTTGAGTTGAGTGAGGTCATCACGGCAGGAAGTAAATGATTTCGTAAGGGAATAAGCTTTTGAAAATGCTGAATAATTTGCAATATAATAACCTTAGAAGGCAAGGTTGAAGACTTTAGGAGATTCTGTATAACTCAAATTGAAGATTTATTTTTCCAAAGTTGAAGACATAATGCTATACGCATGAACGAAACACTAGGTATTCAGAAATAGGTATATTTTTCAAACTTCTTTTTTAATCGAAAAACTTCTCAATAAAGAAACCAACGAAATATGCCTCGAAAACCGCGTACTATCTTTCATTAAAGCTCATAAAGGTCCCGTGAAGTTTTGACCAGATTTGTCGAGTTGCCACTACAGCCGGGAAGTCATCCAGTGGTACCGCGATAATTACGTAGATTTCAGCGTTAAAACCATAAATCCACCCAACTGCCCACAGTTCCGGGCCATCGAGAGATTTAGGGCAATAATGAAGAAAAGTGGAAAAACGGCTCTGGCGCGACTCAGATAACCAAAATGTGGACCAAATGTGCCAAGGAAGTTGACTCCGGAGGTGAGCAGCGTTTGATGGGAGGAATAAAGAAGGAAGTGCGAATTTTCATTAGAAACAAGAGAAATGATTTGTATTGATATTTTTTCCTTAAAGTACAGTGAATTACCTTTGTTTTGATGTATTAAACTTATAACGTCAATCCGTTACCGAGGTACAGATTTTATTATTCCGGATTCTAAATGGACATAGCTTTATTATGGAAGAAATTCGTTTACAACAATCCCTTAAGTGACCATTTGAAGCAGTTTTAATCCGAGAGCTAGAAAGTGTTAGCTACACTGCAGATTCAGCAACCCATTTCAGAATGTCTGGAGAATCACGCCCATTCCGAGGTTACTATCAGATACAATAAGCCCCGCATGTAAACATTACCGATATCATTTGTATAACGACACACTTCCAGATTATTAAATAATAAATTTCCAAACCAGGCAAGTATTTAGTATTATTTAAAATTTTGGTTATTTTTGTACAGTTATAATCAGATTGATCTTACCCACGGCCGCTTCCTTAATGACACTCGCTTGTTCATTCGTAAAAAAATGAAAAAAAAAACGACGTTGATTCGTAGTTAATTTCATGCACTCGCAAAAAAATTAACGTTACTAAACCGCCCGTTAGATATGCAACCTACATAACAAAACTCTGTACACCACGTGGTGAATGCATCTGAAATTAAGTGGCAGCCTTTCACGCGCGTATGCGCGCTGTCTTCGTTTGCTGCTTCTGACCAGCAAATGGCTGTTTTCTACATACACTGGTCTTCTTTTTTTCACTCCACACTCTGCCAATAATTAAAACTTTTGCTATGAGGCGACTCTATATCGAACTTCAAAACTGCTAATAATCATCGATTCACTCGCGACAAAGCGGAAAAATACTCAAACTTAATAACGTATGTCTGGATATCACCATCTTACCACTAATAAGCAAAACTAAGCTGATGTAAATCTTTTTCCGGGTGCGGGAACGAAGCACTAAAAACCAAAAAAAAACGTGGAAATACTATCGACACTCACACATTTCGGGAGGTTATCGATTGTATTCACTACGTCTTTCCCAAATCACGCGGGAATGTAATGCTATCCCTTTAAGTTCAAGTAAAATTACGAATTATTGTTTGATTTTTTTACGGAACATCGCGAAAATCGACGTACTGTCAACCTTGTCCACATTCACAGATATTGCAGTCACTCAGCCCTACGCGTTAGAAATGACTGTCGAGTTATAAGTACGAGACACCGAAGAAGTCTGCACATTGTAGACGAAATACGCGTATCTTTCAAGTTAAGCAAAGGTAGTTGGAATTAAATGTAAAATAGTAATTTTTCTTCTCATCTCTAGTTCATTATGATGTAGAAGGAGGTGTTCGCTCATCACCATGCGACTCATGAGCGGACAGTAATGTTTGCCAGAAATGAAAGATATGAAGAGAAAGTGTTGACAGCTCCGTCAGTGTACGGCAGGTTGTTAAAATTGAATAGAAATATTTAAAATTGAGCGGAGCGCAGTACTTGAACCAAGCACGCATTTTTTTGCCTAACATCCCACTGCGGGGAAGGTCAAGGCACGGACGAATCCGCCACCTCAACAGGCAAAATAGAACTGCTATATCCAAGCCCTTCGGTAAATCTTCAATACTTCTATTCCATTTTCACAACCTGCCGTACACTGACGGAACTATCAACACTTTCTCTTCATATCTTTCATTTATAGCAAACATTACTGTACGGAGAATACAAACATAACAGTTACAGTAACTTCATTCTGTCACCATCATATGAGAAATGTCTTGCTAATCTTTAACCCTTTCAGGCAGAAATTTGTCCAAGCTTTATTCTACAAGAAGTTTTCTGTATTCTGATTGTTTTGGTGCTCAATAACTGGAAGTGATTGAACAAAGTTGGAAATATTTTTTTGAGATGTGCAAGGTCGACCAAACTGTCCTGAAGTTAGAAAGTTAAGATCTACAGTTGTAACTATAGCTGTATTTGCTCTACAACGATACGGTATGTATTCAATCATATACAATGAATGTCCTGGAAAGCCAAAATACAGAGAGAAAGATAATCATGGGATGTTCTATGTCATCCAAACTGTCCTGGAGTTCAGAACATAACCGATATAATGAGATCTTGGGATGTTCTAGGTAACCAAAATTGCCTTTCCGTTCAAAAGTTATGAGCTACAGTCAAAACAGTGGCTTATAAACTATGAAATTGACGATATGCAAGCACATCCAGTGAATCTTCTATAAGGTCACAATCATTATCAGATTATCTTGGGATTTTCAACTTTATAAAAATTGACCTTGAGTTCAGAATTTATGGTATACAGTTTGTTATACATGTTTGCAATAGAATATCCCAAGATTATCTCATAACGTCTGTTGGTGTTGGTTGTTTGAATACATATCATAACATTTTATAGCGGACTAGCTGAACCCGGTGCGAGCCTTGCAACGCATGCGACTAAATAAATGGAAAATTAATAGAACTGGCGCGTTTATGGTTTTTGTTTTGAATTAATCTGGTTAAAATATTTTTGTTTGCTTGTGTGTGTGTGTGTGTGTGTGTGTGTGTGTGTTATTTATGCAAAAAAAAAAGGTTTGTGTTATTAATTTAACCCTTGGACCGGTAGTTTCTACCGGTTTTGCTTTCTGCGTAGAAGCATTTCAAAGACAAACGAAGCCGTATCCTGTCAGTTTGTACGTAATTTTCTCTTGCATAACCTAAGATTAACTTCTTGTGCATAATGTAGCACTGAGAGTAACTCAACCAATTCTTGACTAAAAAGGGGTTCAAACTTCTATCAGAATATGCTTCTTACCCGAGAAATACACATTTTGTGTTTAAAGTGCATGGATAATTCTCATGTTTGGTTCAAATGTCTGTTTCATTGGTTTGAGAGCCCTCCATCCCCCTCTCCAGAGGGAAGGCGTCTCGAACCACCTAAGAAAAAAATCCTGCCCAAAAACCCCCACATGCCAAAGTTGGTTCCATTTGAAGAACTCCAATTCCAAGAACTCGAGCTTTGCAGAAACTTGTGTTTCATTTGTATGGAAGTCCTCCCCTTCCAGGCGGGGAAGGAGCTTCGAACCATCATAAGAACCTTCTCCGGCCTCAACAAACCCCTACATATAAGTTTTCATAATAGTAGGTATGATTCTCATATTTGGTTGACATTTGTGTCTAATTTTCTTGAGATCCCACCCCTTCCTGAGAGGGGAGGAGTCTCAAACCTCCATAGAAACATTTTTTGGTTCCGTAAATCCCCACATCCCAAATTTGGTTCCATTTGCTTGATTAGTTCTCGAGTTATGCAGAAATTTGTGTTTCATTGGTGTGGGAGCACCCCTTCCAGATGCGGTTCCATCATAAGAACCTTCCCCGACTCCAAAAGTCCCTGCATACAAATACTCATACCTGTTGGGATAATTCTCATGTTTGGTTGAAATTTGTGTTTCATTTGTATGAGAGCCCCCAGTTTTCGAGGGAGGAGGGGCTTTGAACCACCATAAAAACATTTCATGCCTTAAAAAACTCGTCCATTCCAAATTTGGTTCCACATGCTTTGTTAGTTCTCGAGTTATGCAGAAATTTGTGTTCCATTTGTTTGAGAGACCCCCCCTTCCCTCTTCATATGACGGCTGAGTCTCAAATCACCAAGAAACATTTCCCTCCTTCCACATGGCAAATTTGGTTCCACTTCCTGATTAGTTCTCGAGTTATGCAAGGATTTGCGTTTCATTTGTATCAGATCCCCCCTTTCAGAAAGAGGAGGGGTTTCAAATCAACATAGAACCATTTTTTGTCTTCAAAAACCACCACATACTAAATTTGGTTGCATATGCTTGATTAGTTCTCGAGTCATGCAAAATATTGTATTTCATTTGTATCGAAGCCCCCGCCCCCTTAAGAATGGGGAGGGGTCTCAAACCAACATAGAAACATTTTTTGTCTTCAAAAACCACCACATGCAAAATTTCGTTCCGTTTGCTTGATTAGTTCCCGAGTTATGCAGAATATTGTGTTTTATTTGTATTGGAGCCCCCCTTTTATGACGGGGAGGGTTCTCAAGCTACCATAAAAACCTTTTTTGCCTTAAAAACTCACACATGCTAAATTTGTTGTTTTTTGCTTGAAATAGTTCTCGAGTTATGTAGAAATTAGTGTTTCATTTGTATGGGAGCCCCCCTTTCCAGTGAAGGGAGGGGTCTCTAACCATCATAAGAACCTTCCCCGGCCCCGAAAACTCCTGCATACAAAATTTCACGCCGATCGGTTCAGTAGTTTTCGAGCCTATTAGGTTCAGACAGACAGACAGAAATCCATTTTTATATATATAGATAGGTAAAGCTACTGTTACAACAGTAGACCTTGAGTTCTGAACTTCTGAACGGATTGGATAACCTAGAATATTACAATGATCATTACATGATCAAATAATGACTGTTGACGTTGAAAACGGTTTATCCAATATGTTTAAATACATACAATACATACATACATACAATACAATCCCTTATATTTACTGTCCTAAATGCTACTGTTACAACTGTAGATCTGATGTTCTGAAGTCAAGTACATTTCGGATAATCTAGAACATCCCTGAAAGATACAAAAACGTTGAACTTGTATCAACGAGAATTGAATAATACGTATGCATATATACCATTTTTTAAAACAACGCTTTACGCTATAAATAAGGCATTTACAGGGTGACCACTCAATTTTTATTTTAAAATTCCCGTTTTTTTCCCGGTTTTCTCGGACCAAATGTTAAAACTTTCCCGAGTTAAGGCGTGGATCATGTAGTAATGAACTAGAATAACGAATAGAAAACAATTACTCTAAGCAAACAATTTTGAACGAATTGAGTTTCAAAGCTTAATAAAATGATATTTTCAGTATAAGCGTTGTTTATAATATAAAAATGACTAAATTTTAGGACCCAACTATTTACAAATTCTGCTTTCAGTTATAGGCCCATGAAGCTAAAGAAAATAATTTAGATGATAGTCAGAAAACAGATGACAGTCTGAAAGTCAGTTTGTGTGTGCACCACTAAATGATTTCTTTATAATTTTTTTAAGAAACTTTTCCCAAAGATTCTATGAAAAGTTCTCAGCCATTGCTTGAGAAATTTCTTCTGACGTTTCTATAGGTATTCTTCAGGAGTTTGTAGCCATTCCTCCAGCGATTCTTTCAGCAGTTTCTTCTGGCAGTTCATTGGCTGTTCTGTTAAACTTTCTTGTGATGACATTTATGGTGGAATCCCTGAACTTATGAAGTTTTGTGATTGTAAAGGATCAATTAATACACTCTAAAATTTCACAGATCGTTTATAGATGAACACGCTAAGAAAGGAATACCTAGAGCTCGATGATAATAACACACTATCTAAATTATGAACAATCATGTGAACATAAATTCCCGGTTTTTTCCCGGTTTCTCCCGGTTTTTTAGAATTCCCGGTTAATTCCCGGTTTTCCCGGTTCTGTGGCCACCCTGCATTTATTTATTTTCTCTGACTTCAGGATATTCTAGGTCGTCCAATTATGCCTTAAACTCAAGTTTTTTTTAAAAAAAATCCTAGATAGAAGTATTGATGTAGAACAAATTTGACGAAAACAGTGTACACCACTATTCAGTCTGTGCTTTTAAACAGAAATTTTTCTTTTGGGTTCATGTATGACCCCTTAGGCCTGAAGCGGATAAACCTTTTAAGGGATTCTTTTAGAGCTTTCTCTTGTTTCAATTTCTTATGAAGAGTTCTCACTAACAGTTGTAAGTACGCATTTTATAATAAGATTCCATTAGATACACATCACATCCATGCAGTAATTAGCCAGCTTCAAAATTCAAAACGACAGAGAATTATGTTATGCCTAGAGCAAAAACCATCGCCTTGGCAGCGATAATGTTCATCTCTGTTTACAAAACTGTACAGAAAGGTCATGACATTTATTTTTCAATACCACTTCGTTTTTTTGTCTTCCGAATGGCCAGGATGAAATGTGTTAAATGTTATCGGGAAAATGTATAAACGCAATACTCTCCCCACCACGGCTCATGATATAAAAAAAAACTTCAACTTGACCATGATACAACTTATAATATTCTTCTTCATGATCAATTCGGATTACGGTAGGATTCTGTAAACTTTAGTACAAATAAAAATAAATTAGGGATTACAACATCATTGCACAGTCTGTTTTGCAGTTTACGAGAAACCAGTAACGTTTCGTGAGAAAATTAACCGGTTGTGCACTTTATTTCGAACCCGGACGTCAATTTTGACAACAATATCTTGCTCCATAGTTCCTCCTTTGCCGAGTCTCTTGTGATATGCCACAAAAAGTATCTTGTCAATGTCCCGAAACAACAGAATAAAATTGCAACTTGCCAGTGAGTAAAACTACTCTGTGCAGACCACAAAGTGCACAAAACAGACACTAACTCATCGTCAATCAAGTTATAGGAAAAAAAAACATCTACAAACGCTTCACGTGTGGTATATACAGGATCTGGTGCACCATTTGAAATGCCCAGTCTGCGAGTATTAACGGAGTATTAAATCTATGAATTTGATAATACATGATATATACAATTTTAGACTGTGCAGTGCACGAGGTGCACATATGGACGAGACGCCACTGCGAGAAACCACTCCGAACTATGTTTTTTGAAGTAGTTCAGAGACCTTCAAAAGTTTCTATGGACTCTGATTGAGTGCATCAATCTTAAATGGCACTTAGAGAATGTCAATTTGGCATTCTGCAGTCGAGAATTGGCATCAGTAAATAATCTGGAAGCAAAGTTAGACAATAGATACGACAATTAAAAAAAAAAGTATTTAGAAACCGTTTTTGTAAAACGAGACTTAAGACACCTTTTATTAAGAAAAGAGATTTTTTAGAGACTGGAATTCATATACCCAGGTAACCAATAAGCATTAGCATATGCAGTAAATCAACCCTAAATTTGCGTTTAAGATGTTACAAGCTTTATATTAGCATTATATCAGCATATTGAATGGTATCTGTTGTAAAGTTGGATTTCAAATGCTATTTAAATGCTTGCTGTATGTAATAAGCATTTCGAATGCAAAATAGCATTAATGAAGCATTGTCATAGAATTGCAGTAAAGCAGCCGTATATTGGGCTAAAAGCGGCATTTATGTTGCTGTATCTAATAGTAACCTTTTTTTAAGTTCCTTGATTATCGACATTTTCAACCCTGGGCTGGTTCATCTCCCATCGTAGTCACTCAAATACCTTTTGGATATTTTCGTAACTTGTCCAGGTGAGAGATTCGAACTCGTGACTTTGGCGTGAGTAATATGGATGTTAACCTCTACGCCGGGGTCGCTCACTTAATAGTAACTTTGGTTTTGTTTAATTCGCAGCTAATTAAACAAAAATTTTGGTAGAAGAGTCAGGACCTGATTTAAAGGGCGATACGGTCAAAATTTGGTCAATATCAACTTGACGTATTTCTTTCAATTTTGCATTTAAAAAACCTGAACACCCCTCATTTTGAAGGTGTGTGTGTGTAGAATGTTGCTCCTATTTTGATTTTGGAATTCACTCTTCAGTTGTCAAAATGCCGTCCAAGCAAGAAGAGCAGCGTATCAAAATTAAGCTCGCGCATCGCGAAAATCATAGCTACTCGCACGCAAAGTTGGCAAAATCACTAAAAGTTGCCCAATCAACCGTTACAAATGTAATTAAAGTGTTTGGGGAACGTTTGTCGACAGCCAGGAAGTCTGGATCGGGGGGAAATCGAAAACCGGAAGCCGCTGAGACGACAAAGAGAGTTGCCGGTAGTTTCAAGCGAAACCCTAACCTATCTCTCCGAGATGCCGCAAATAAGCTGTGTGTATCGTCTACAACCGTGCATCGAGCCAAAAAACGTGCCGGACTATCGACTTACAAGAAGTAGTGACTCCAAATCGCGATGATAAACAAAATACGACGGCCAAAGCGCGATCCCGGAGGCTGTACACGACGATGCTGACGAAGTTTGACTGCGTGGTAATGGACGACGAAACCTACGTCAAAGCCAACTACAAGCAGCTTCCGGGACAGGAGTTTTATACGGCAAAAGGAAGGGGAAAGGTAGCAGATATTTTCGAGCACACGAAACTGTCAAAGTTCGCAAAGAAATATCTGGTTTGGCAAGCCATCTGTACCTGTGTCTTGAAAAGCAGCATTTTCATAGCTTCCGGGACTGTCAACCAAGAAATTTACGTGAAACGTGTTTGAATAAACGTCTGCTGCCTTTCCTGAAGAAACACGGTTGTTCCGTACTGGTTTGGCCGGATTTGGCATCTTGCCATTACAGTAAAAGGCCATGGAGTGGTACGCCGCCAACAACGTGCAGGTGGTTCCCAAGGACAAGAACCCTCCCAACACGCCAGAGCTCCTCCCAATTGAGAAATACTGGGCTATTGTCAAGCGGAACCTAAAGAAGACCAAAAAACTGCTAAGGACGAGCAGCAGTTCAAGGCAAACTGGCTTTCTGCGGCGAAGAAGGTGGACAAGGTTCGGATTTGGAAAAGCGGAAGCCTAACTGAATATTTTTCCTGAATTTTATACTAATTGAACTTGAAAAAGAAATTTAATTTGATTTTTTAAATAAACGATTTCACCGATTTACACGCGTTTTCCCTTGACCAAATTTTGACCGTATCACCCTTTAAGACTGAATCAGTAGGGAGCTGAATCTATATTTTTAACCACCTTATTATCTCATGTTCCAGAACAAGATTTTGAGTAGGATGCAATAAAAAGTCTTAATATGATATAGTTCCCAATAAGATATGTTCAGAATCTTAAGAAACATTCTCCCACAATTTCAAGAGAGATTCATTCGTAATGTGGAGCAAGTTAATTTCGAGCAGATTTTACTGAAATTTTCTGGTTTATTCGAAATGACAAACAATACACATTTGCACAAAATTTTGAACTAAATCTCCATAAACATCTGATCAACTCTCGCTCAAATTGCATAGACACGGCCAGCCATTTAAACTCAGTCTTGAGTCGTTTTTGACTCACTTTCGTCATTAGTTGAGTCACTCAAATTTGGGTAAATGTAACTGGTATTGGCAAGTCGACAAATCAAGAACATCGACTCAAATCGAATGGATATTTTCGATTAGTCAACTTGTCAATTCCAGTTACATTTACTCAAATTTGAGTGACTCCACTTTTGATGAAAATGAGTCAAAAACGACACAACACTGATTTAAAGATGCTGGCCGTGTAGGAAGAAGAGGGTGCTTCTTCCTTAGTTCTGTCAATCAAGGCGCAACTGCAAAGCAAAGCAATTCCTGGCTGGAGATGGGAGTATTCGATTTCCGGTTTGGTCCAATAGTTTTTCCTAAGGGAAAATTTGTCGACCCACTAGGCATAAGGTATGATTTTACATGCAAACAATCCCGCATCGAAATATTCAGATTTCGCTTGAAATGAGCAATCAGCGCTCTCTAGTTTCTTTGTGTGCGTTGCTCCCGGTGTTCATCCAGCTCCAGGTCCACTGTCATCCGTTTCTGAAACCTTTGGAGGACCCTTGAGACGGTATAATGATGTATATTCATCGGTTTGTCCAAAGTGCGATGCGACAACCTAGGATTTTGCATGTGGGTGAACAAACTCCTCTTGCAAACGGTTTGCTGATTTTCTTCCATGAATCTCACTGAAAACTGTGGATGCAAACAATACACTTTCAAGAGAAACAGTGCTAAATTTGGTAACAATTAATACTGAGGGGCTATTCAAATGCCACGTAGATTTTTCTGGGCAGGGGGTGTTCTGACCAAAGTCTACGTTCCGTGCAAAACTTCAAAAAAGTGTATGGAGAAAAGTCTACGATTGGGGAGGGGGGTCTGAGATTTTCAAAAAGTTATCTACGTGGTTTATGAACAGGCCCTGGGTAGTAGTGGTGTAGTTCTTTAAGCGCACCGTCTATTCTGAATTTTACGAGACGCCATTGCCGAAGATGCACGTACTGGCTAACATACAATATCGAGAACAAGACGAAAGGTGTTAAATCGACTTTAGTATTGAATAATGACAAGGTACTTATAGAGACTCTCGTTTTTACCAGGGAGCTTTTGAAAAATATACCGTGAATTTAAACATACACAGGCTTTCAGTTAGTTCATGAACATTCTTTGCATTCCAAGAAAGCCTTAATCACCAACCAAATGACCAAACGAGGATATGACCTAATCCCCACAGTAATATCTCAATCATCAACCACCACCTGCAGCAAGCCTTTATTTTAGTCACGATCGCACCAGTACCTCTCGTGGTCATCGTCCTTCATCATCAGGGCAGTTGCATAAATCCGCGCGCTGATCGCATCCGACGTCTTGTCATTTGCCCCGCGTTCATAATTATGTCCCATGGCACCACATGGCCGAACTTCTTCTCGCAAGTTATGTCAGTGCAGGGCACAATGCTTCATGAGTGCACTCTCTAAACTTGCGCAACGCCAGCGGACTTTATGAACTAATCCGTCCAAGTGATCGCAATCATAATTAGCCGCGTCTACCGTCAAACCGGTGAAAGTGATGCCCTCGCTTATCAGCGAAAAGCTAATTTGAATTGTTTACAAAAATCTGGATTATTGTGTAACTGAGCCGGGCATTGTTGTCTCCAGTTTTCCCACCGCGCGATGATGCTGATCATTTTCTCGCTCGAAATTCTTTCAGACCGTGTGGGATGCTCATCATCCGAGGCCGAGAAAAGGCGGTGGGTTTGGTAATTTGCATCAGTGGCGACAAAGATTGGCGACGGAGGACGTTTCGCGCCAAGGGAAATAAACAAAAAAAAATGTTAAAGATTCCAATCTCGTGTTTGGAAGTGGCTGCTAAAGTTTTGTTGTTGTTCAGAGTGGGAATTCAAGTCAGGTGATTTATGCAGAAATTTGCATAATTTACGACACTAATCCACCTCCATTTACTTCTTGGTGGCGACCGAGGCGACGTGCCACGTCCGTTTTCTGCTGTTGGGAGTGCGCCAGCTGATTTGAGGGCTGATGGTGAAAAACAAAGAGACACTAGTCTAATTAGTTTTAAGGTAGGTCCAGATTTCGTAACTTTTGAAACATTTGGAATTTATTTCGGATGTTACGAGACCTGATCTTGGATCAGTGCAGTTTTTGAATGGTTCTGAGTGCAGACAATTTCAAACCGGCCTCGTGTCGCGAAAATGACGAAAGCTCATTCGCACCTGCGATGAATTGCCAAAAAGCAGGTGTGTGTGTGTGTGTGGTTTTGTTATTTTGGTTGCAATCATTGAGAAACGTCTTCGATCGCCCGTCAAGATTGTAATCAACGAATTAGCATGCAGTCATCTTCGTCGCTTTTATGACCGCGAGCCCCGATCGATTGTGGCCTGCGTGGTGATCTCATCCGAGCGTGTGCGCAATTCAGGCAAGGGATCGTGTCGAGCTGGCAACTTACTGACCAGTTCGATCGGAGCTTCCCGAATAAAAGCGGTTGGAAGGTGTGTTTTGTGAGATTCATTTGTCAATTTCTTGAGTCGTTTGCAGTTCGTTACCACTAATTTTTACAACAAATAAGTGAGATTTAATCGAAGGACTCCGAATGCCGTGAGGTTTGAAATCTCACATTTGTGGTTTCTACTATTTGGCAAACATATTTTCTTCGTTTAGCTACTTAGAATACCCTGACACTATCTTACGAACTTCCTCAACTATCCGGTAGTTTATGGAGGCAATCATTCAGAAGTAGCGGTTGAAGGTGCTGGTGAAAAACATCATTATGCTGAAGCGCGACGTCGTTGTCATAATAGATGACAAGCATTGATTGACGTTGGACCGGGTAAGGTATGCGCACAGCAAAATCTAGACGACGAAAAACTCGCAGTATAACATTATTTTTATTTATTTCTAAATCCAAAAAAAAACATCATTTATAAATTTATAACTCATTTACATCAAAATATTATAATACGGACTTGTTATATTCGTATGCTCTAACTTTACATTTGATACAATCCCTTCGGTTCTGCAGTGTTCTCAGTCACCTTTCTGGAAGCATTTTTCCACTTTTTAACAAAATCTTTCTCATCATTTGCCTTTCCTTTTGATTTCCCAAGGTTTCGCTCCACAATGGCCCAATATCTTTCAATTGGACAAAGTTCTGGGGTGTTCGGAGGATTACAGTATTTTGGTACAATGTTGACATTGTTTCCTTGATACCACTCCTGAGACACTCTACCCCAATGGCAAGACGCCAAATCAGGCCAAAACAACACAGAACTCGGGTGCTTTTGAATGAATGGTAGTAGCAGTTTTTGCAGACACGCGTTTAGGTAAATTTGTTGGTTAAATGTACCTGTAGTTATGAAGATTTTGCTCTTCAAACCAGAACTACAAATATCCTGCCAAACCATGTTCTTTTTGGAGAACTTTGACAACACATTGGCCTTAAAATGATCGTCCACTTTACCACGTTTTAAAGCTGTATACAACTCAAGACCAGGATGCTGCATGAAGTCTGCTTTGACGTTTGTTTCATCATCCATAACCACGCAGTCAAATTTGTTCAAGCAATTTGTCGTACAGCTTACCCGCTTTTGCTTTCGAACTGGTTTCCTGCTTCTTGTTATTGTTTGGGGTGTTTATTACCTGAACGACCTATATCCTATATCTATATCCTGTCGCTATCATTTCACTTTTTAACGACAGAAATAATACCCCGCTGTGATTTAAAGTTATCGTTCCGCTTGCCTTGTTTCAGATCCTTGTTTCAAAACGCTACTTACTGTTTGCTGTTAGATTTTGCTAGCAACACTGTTATGAAAAATGAATTTACGCAATTTTTGTTTTTTCGACTCCATTTTCAATACAATGCTTTTGTGGAAGCAAACCGTAAGTCAAAACGTTCACACACTCAATGACATTGCGTTAGCGATATTGGTGAGATCTTTATATTGACAAATAACTAATACACCGAAAACGAGAAGTCTACTTCAATCGTAACCAAAACGAAGGAGCAGCTGATCATCAAGGCCACGAAAGAGCTGAACAACATGCTGACATCCATCTTTGTATCGGCCATGGCTAAAGTTCCAACAAATTGACGTAGGGGCGTCGAAGAATTTTTGTAGAAGACATAGTAAACGTTGGATTTAAGGAAAATTTGTTCCATTGAAATATCAGTTCATTTGCAGTTTTTATTTTGTCATCGCCATTTGAAATTAGTCTATTTTTTAATGCATGCATAAATAAAAAGAAATTTCTTTTTCCAGACCAAACGCAAGAACATCGCTGGTTTTTGAAAATTTTGTTTTATACCGGATCTATTTTCCATAATATCAGAACTTATATAAGCTTCTATGTTTCTTAATGAATGCACTCTTAAAAAATAAAATTTAATGAACTTCAGAATATCTATGAAGATTGGGTGGAAATATCTATAATGAACACGCCAGGAGTTGATAAAACTTCTCGGCAGTTGAATAAAATAATTGGAAGTTTCTAGATAACCATGAAGTTTGCTCGCTGCCTTTCGAGAAGAGAAATGGTGGAACTTTAGAGAAGTTCATTGAATTGCCGAAAATGTATTAACGTTTCTGGAAACTTGGATGAACTTCCAAAAAGTTTGCTGATCATCCATGGAATAGGAACAACTTTCTGGAAATGACGGGAACTTAAAAAATCAGATTTCGCAGAAGTTGTTTTAACTATTTACCAGCAGGTAAATATTCTGTGATAAAAAGCAGAATATCACACATACTAAAATAACTTACGAGAAATTGAAAAAAAAAATCTTGGAAGCCGTGGAATTTCTGTGGAATAGTTAGCATTTCCGAGATGTTGTTAAACCGTACAAGAACTTTTTATGATATCCAAGATTGTGAATAGGTGGAAACTCTATGAAATTGATTAAAAAGTAGTTGGTTTCTTTATTCTAGTTTTGGTTGGGTTAGAAAAATTATCGAGTAGTAAGAAGTTTATGTTCTTCTTAAAACTTAAATACCCTGAACTTTTGGGATGTTTTTCGGAACGATTGGAAAGTTTCTCGATCACCTGGAAAGATCCCTGAAGTTCTAGGAAGCTCCCCAAACTTATGGAAAAATCCTTTGAATGTTTCCTAAACTATTAGAATGCTCAAAAAATCCAGTTTTCTGTTAATCTGGGACGTTTTCTGAAATTCTGGAAAGTTCCCCGATCTTGGGGGAAGTTTTCTGAAATTCTTGGAAGATCGCAGGACTACTGAAAAATTTCCTGAATTGCTGAATCGCCTGAGCATCCGGGAGTTTTTTCGAGCTTCTGGAAAGTTCCCTGAACTTCTGGGAAATTTTCTAAATTTCTGGGACGTTCTCTGATTTCCTGATCTTTGGGAGAGTTCCATGATCTTTGTGAGCAGTTCCTGAAGTTCTGAGAGGCTTTTTGAATTCATGAGAAACCCTGAACTTTAAGGAAGTTTCTTGAACTCCTACATGTTCGCTGAGCTTCTAAGAAGTTCTGTATATGTTTAGCAAGTTTCATTAAATTCTAAGAAGTGCACTAAACCTCTAGGAAGATCCGCAAACTGTTGAAAAACTTCATGAATTTCTTGACTGTTCTCTATTGGAAGTTCACTAATTTTCTGGCAAGTTCCTTAAATTTTTGGGAAATTCCCTAAGCATCTTGAGTAGTTCTATCAACTTCTGAAAAAATACCCAAAATAATCTGATAAGTTTTCTAAACTTCTGGAAGCCCCCTGAATTTCTGGAAAGTTACCTGAACTTCTGTGAAGAACCCTTTACTTTTGGAAACTTCCCTGAACTCGTGGTAAGCTCCTTGAATTTGTGGACAATTCCCTGAATTTCTAGGAAACAATCTGAATTTCAGGAAAGTTGTCTGAACTTCTAGGAAGAACCTTTAATTTCTGGAAAGTTCCCTGATTTTATGGTATGTTCCTTTGACATCAGGGAGAATAGCTAAGCTTCGGTAAAATCTAGGTCAAATCTAAAAAGTATACGGAGCTTCTAATAAGTTCCCTGAATTTTTAGGTGCACTGAATTTACAAGATTTTTTTCGAAGATAATTTTTTTGGGAAATATTTTTTGTCCATCAGTTTCTTAACCTTTTCCGATATTGTGGGCGTAAATACTGCGGGCCGCAAGTCTTAAGGACAGATTTGCAAAACATTCCTCAGGGTCACCAACCCCCAAGTTGTCGTCGAAAGAACAAGCTGAGGACATTCGCACACTCACCACCACTCAAACCAATCCATGGTAAAAAGTTTGCGAAAAATCCTCGGTCTCTGAAGAAAACAAAACTTCTGCTCTCTGGATATTGTAAGATTGACAAGATGATAGGTGTTGGTGGGTTTAACAACAAGAAATACTACACCGGTACGGGGATCGCAAAGTTGGTCTGTTTTTGCTGGTTCTTTTTAAGTTTGCTGATACAAATCAACTATAAAGATGTTAAAATAGACCACCGCTGAAGATGCTCCAAGCGGTACGTTTTGATCAATGAGATCGGTGGACCGAGTAAATGTCAAAAACGCTACTCAAATCATTTGAAAAATGTGTGAGTATGGTTCCTTCCATATAACAAAAATTCCCAATGACTTTTGAAATTCCCGCTTTTTTCCCGCATTTCCTGATTTTCCCGAGTCTGTGGCCACCCTGTATGTCAGCACAATTAAACACACATTATTTTACAACTCAAGGTGGCGGATTCGTTCCTGCCTTGACCTAACCCGTATTGGGGATGTGTGGCAAAGGATTGTGTGCTTGTTTCGAAATACTGCTTTACAAATTGTCCTACTCTCAACTTCAAACTACTTCTACTCAATTATCACAACCGTGCTCTAACTGCCGTGCTCTAACAAAACTATCATTGGGGGGTTCCAACAAACAAAACATTGGGAGGATACCGAAATAACAATTATAATGTTCTCTTAGGAGTCAATTGGGATATATTCTAAAAAATATATAAGAAAGTTATAACGAACAGAAGAAGAGGTGTTCTACGATCTAAAGTAGAATTCTGTTCCCAAAATCAGAGACATTCTTCTACAAGCAACGGGAAAGTTCTCCTACTGAAATAGTTCTTAATTACGAATTTCGTGGAACCTCATTTATAAACTTCTGAAAAGTTCTCTTAGCAACCAAAGGAAGATGTTTCGATTTACATTCCGGACATATTTTCATGACTTTCTGGGAAATTATTCTTAAAAAGATTTTCAATAGAAAGTTCTCCTAGAAACTAAAAAAAGTTCTTCTACAAACAACAAAGAAGGTATTCTTCGAGATCTTAGAACTGACATGATCTTCCAAAAAAATCTTCCAAGACTTTCTGGGAACAATTTTTGAGATGTTTTTTTTTTTTGTAAATGCACTACCATGCCTTTAGGTCATTTAACGGTTTTTATGGTAGAATATTTTACAACTCAGACTTACAAGACTTTTGTGAAGTTCTCAGTGAATTTTGGAGTAGTTTCAAAAATAAACTTCGAATACCGTCTGGACGATTTTCCCGGAACATGTTACAATGTTGTTCTGACAACTAACTCTCGGTTTCCCTGCGAGCTTAAAGCAATCTTCAGGAATTTTATTCCTAAGAACTTCAATCAAGTTCTACTAAGGACTCTCAGTAAGGTTTAATAACAAATAAATTGTAGCCCTCTAACAATTTCTTAAAAATTGCTTTTCGGGGATACGAACTCTGGAAACCGTCTATTACGAAATTCGGTAGAATTCTGCTTAAGAGAGATTGTCTACGAACTTTCTGGGACAAATTCGAGGATGTTTGTTGCAAAGTTCGCGATGGTTTGCATGAACTGCGGGAAAGTTATACTACGACCAGTAAGGAAGTTCTCTGTAGAAATGTTTTGATATTTTTCTGAAGATTTTCGGAAAGATTTCAGAAAAGAAAATTTGTTGAATAGTTTGCTACGAGTTTTGCAAAAAAATCAGGGAAGTTCTCCTATATTGCCTTAAAAAAAGATTTTTTTCTTTTTGCAAACTTCAGGAACGTCATTCCACGTATTTCAGAGAGTCTGGAGATGTGCTTCATGAGATTTAAAAAAGGCTCTTACATAAACTTTGGAGTAGTTCTGTTATGATCAACGGAGAAGTAGTTCCATGACCTTTCTGATTTCGTACGATTGTTTTCAGAGGCAATTTTGCGTCAAACGTCAAGAAACGAGACATGCTCTTCAAGAATAATGGAAACCTTGTCGCAGTTCCTGTGCTTTGATAATCCGGAGTTACTATGCCGATAAGTAAAAGTTTTTCAGGTACTTCCGAAATATTCTTCTCCGAACTTCAAGGAATAGTTCACCAGCAACTTTGGTACGAGGGCAGGGCAGTTCTTTTTTGATCCAAAGGGGAATACTTCTGCAAATTTCTCCGACGAAATCAGCATAGGTTCTTCGACGAACTTTGGTGAAAATTAGCTACAAATGTCTCAAGAATGTTTTTATACGAACTTCGGGGAATTTCTTCTATGAACTTCAGAGGAAGGATATGGTATTCTTTATGGATATTGAAAAATAATAACAGTGTGAATTCATGTAACAGTATCTCCATATAGCATTTTTTTCGAGGGTTGGCTGAGCGAAAATTAATGTAAAAAACTTAAGAATGTTCACTCCACCAATTCAAGAAAGTTTTCCCAAGAACCTTAAGAAAATTCCTATATGAACTCTGATGCGATTCTTCTACACACTTAGGTGACATTTTGCGACATGTTAATTAAGAAAATTGTTCAAAAAACTTCTCGGACATCTCGTCAATTCTTTCGAAAATTCTGTATAATTCTCTTAATGTTTTTCTGAAAACTTCTTGGAGTAAATTTCAAGAATATTTTATTATAAGTTTCAGGGTAGTTTAGTTCTCCCAGATTATGTTCAAAGAATTTTTTTTGTAAACTGGAGGATTGCGATTCCACGAATTTCACGAAACGAATTCCGGACATGTTTTTGACTTAGTTTTCGGAAAGCTTTTAGATATACTTCGGAGAAGTTCTATTATGAGCAATGGAAAGTACTTCTAAGAATTTTCTGATTTTCTATGAATGTTCTCGGAAGGAGTTTCGACAAATTTCAAGAAATTTTTCCGACACCAGATTCCGACGTGTTCCGACGACTACAGTGAAACTGCCTATGAACATTTAGTAGGTCCTTCTGCGAACTGTGCGGAATACCTCCAAGAACTATGCTGATGAAGGTTTTCCACGAACTGCTATGAATTCCAGAGATGCTTTTCATGAATATTTTTTCCATGAGCTGTAGAGATGTTTTTTAGCAAACCTATGTACTTTTTGGATGTTTCTCTAGCAAAATTAATACGAGTTCAGGGAAGTTCTTTTTCAAACCAAAAAAGGAAATGGTTCTTTAAAAAAAATCCACGAAATACAAGATAGTTCTTCTAAAAATATAAAGGAAGTTCACCTGTAAAGGCAGCCCTTCGGTGAAGTTTTACTAGTAGTTTCTCGAAAAAGTTTTTATTTGAACTTCGGTGAAATTTACATACTTCAAAAAAGATGTTCTGTATGAATATTGGAAAAAAGAATGTTTGAACTATGGAGATAGAATTTTGGTGGAACTAAATCTACAAGCATTAGCATAGTTCATTGAAGAAATTCATGGACGTTTTTGGCATAATCTTGCAAAAACTTCCATACGAACTCCAAAAGGATTCTTGAACAAAATTTGGTAATATTCTGCCATAAATTCATTTGGAAAGTTTTTCAAGAAACTTTGGAAAAATTCCTTCTCGGACTAAATTCTTTCACAAACTACAAGGGACGAATTGTGTGGATGAACATAAAAACAGAGATGTTGTTGAGAAGATCTTTTACTAGCTTTTAAAGAAACTATCAAGGAATTAATTTCAAGATTTTTGTTTGTTTTGGAGTTTTGGGAGAAGTATTTACAAAACTTCAGTAATTGAAGCAATACGTAAAGAACGGTAGGGACCTCGGATCGCACGGGAGTCGGTAAACGCACGGTCTACCAATCCGGATGCGGCGGGTTCCAACTGGTCCCAACTGGTCTATGAATTTCTCGGGTTGGAACATTTCTCGACTTCGCTGGGCATAGAGCATATTTGTGCTTGCCACACAATATACAAATTCATGCATTGGTGTTGGCAAAGGCAAGCTCTCAAGTAATAACTGTGGAAGAGCGCTTAGAACACTAAGTTGAGAAGCAGGCAAAGGCTTGTTTATTGAGCGTAGAAAAAGCCAGGAAGAAGAGGTAAAGAACGGTATATAACCCTAACCAATTTGACTTTCAGCCAAAGTTTCTAACACAGGGTAAGCAATCAAACGACCACTACAAAATATACTAAGTATTCATGACATAAAATATAACGGAGAAAGGGAGGGACCATCAGGACACTCAAGTGAAACGATTTGGATAGGGAGCATGGGACTGCCTCCTCTCTATTGTTAACATTTCGCGGAGCGAGGGAAGACTATTCGACCCCATCTAGTGGGTTTATTCTGTCAATCGCGGGCTCGATTCTAGTACTGTGAGTGTGAACTTGCTTTTGGAAGGAGATTCTCTTCCCTATATCCACGTGTTTCGCCTAAGTGTCTCTCCTTACGGGCCCGCCCAAACGTTTTTGGCCCTAACGATAGACAAACTGCACAATTGCCTCAGGAACGTCATTCTTTCGGCAAGTCCGGAGATGTGTCTCATGAGTTTTAAAAAAAGTTTTTACATAGACTTCGGAGAAGTTCTACTATGATAAACGGAGAAGTACTTTTATGAACTTTCTGATTCCCTACGATTGTTCTCAGAGACAATTTTACGAAAAAATTCAAAAAGCTTCAATGTACTTCTTCGACTGAAATACCTATGAACACAGGGTAGGCTCTTCTATGAACTGCGAGGAATACCTCCAAAAGTTTTACAGGAAAGAAATACCAGACATGCTCTTTAAGAATAATGGAAACCTTTGAGCATCCGATATGTATCTATAACTATTAAACGAATGGTTTACCAGCAACGTTAGTACGAGGTCAGGGAAGTTATTTTTTGATCCAAAGGGGAATGCTTCTACAAATTTCTCCTACGAATGCAGTATAAGTTCTTCGACGAACTTTGGTGAAGTTTAACTATAAGTTTCTTAAAAATGCTCTCATACGAACTTTGGGGAATTTCTCTTTTATGAATTTCAGAGAATGGATTCAAGGATATATCTTATGGATATTGAAAAGTTAACACAATATGAATAATGGAGATAGTATTTCTTTCGGAGAATGTCTGAGGGAAAATTACTCTAAAAACATTAGGAAAATACACTTAACAAACTTAAAAAAGTCTTTTCCGAAGAACCTTCGAGAAAATATCCTCATAGCAGAATTCCCAGGTAGAGATTTTTTCTTCAGCAAACTTCGGTGACACTCTACCACATGTTAATTAATGAAGTTTTTCAGGAAAGTTCTCGGACACCTCGTCAATTCTTCACAAATATCTGTAATATTCTTCTTATGTTGTTTGCAAACTTTAGGAATGCGATTCTACGATCTTCAGGAAACGAATACCGGAGATGTTTTGACTAAGTTTTTAAAAAGCTCTAAGATAAACTTAGCAGAAGTTCTATCATGCAATGGAAAGTACTTCAAAGAATTTTCTGATAGTCTATGATTGCTCTCGGAAGGAGTTTCGACAAATTTCAAGATTTTTTTCCGACACCAGATTCCGACGATTTTATAACAGTACGACTACCTATGAACATTGGCTAGATTCTTCTTCGAACTGTAAGGAATATCTCCAAAAACTATTTTGATGAAGTTTTTACACGAACTGCTTTGAATTCCAGAGATGCGTTTCATAAATAAATTTTCAATGAGCTGTGGAGATGTTTTATAGCAAACATATGTACTTTTTGGATGTTTCTAAAGCAATATAACTACGAGTCCAGAGTAGTTCCTTTTCGAACCGAAAGGTAATGCTTCTATACAAATTTCCCACGAAACACAAGAAAGTTCTTCTAAAAATATAAAGGAAGTTCACCAGTGAACGCAGTTCTTTGGTGCAGTTTTACCAAAAGTTCCTAAAGAAAGTTTTTATACGAACTTAGGTGAAATTTTTATACGAACTTCACAAAAGATGTTCTGTATGAACATTGGAAAAAATATTGTTTGAACTATGGAGAAAAAAGGAAAAGGAAAAGAAAAGAAAACAACAGAGGGAATGAATTGCAATATATTTATTTTGAGATTTGTGGAGAAGTATTTACAACACTTCAGTAATTGAAGCAATAAGTAAAGAACGGTATGTAACCCCAACCAATTTGACTTTTCAGCCAAGGTTTCTAACACAAGATAAGCAATCAAATGACCACAACAAAATATACTAAATATTAAATAACACAACGGGAAAAGAGAGGGACCATCAGGGCACCCAAGTGTAACGATTTGAACAGGGAGCAAAGTTTGCGAGCATTCTTTAAGGAAGTGTTTCTAAGAAATTCGGTTTTTTACGAACTTGTCAAACTTACTTTTGGAAAAAAGTCGTTTTTCTGAATTAAGAACCTTGGAAGATTCTTAGACGAATTTTAAGAAATTACAGAAGATTTTAAGAAATTTAGAGTTGCTTTTCAAGGTAAAGTTTTGCTGCAAGTTTTAAGAAATTAACTTTGAGGATATTTTTCATGAACTTTGGAATACTTAATAAACGAATTTCTAAAAGGTTGAGTTGTGTACATTGGAGAAGTACTGCTAGGAACTATTCAGATGTTTTTCTAGTAACTATTGGTAGTTCTACGAAGTCTGGAGAGGATTTTCTTTGAAATTTAGCTTTAAGATCTTAAGGTAATTTTTAAAATTTTGAACAAGAAGGAAGGTCCCCAAGGAACTTTAAGAAAGTTCTCCAACAAACTCAGTTTTCTTTCTCAATTTTTGGAAGACGAAACGGGTTCGAGGAAGTCTTCTGAATGTTCCAGAATTTCTTCACAATCAAGAAAGTTTTTCACGAACTGCAACCACACGCAACTTATGGACTACGGAGAAGCTCTTGAAAGAAATTTTGTAACATTCTTTATAAGACATTCTACGACTTTCGGAAAAGTCGTTCAAATTTCAGGAAACGAATTCTGAACAGTTCACTCAGTTGGGTTTATTTCACCATTACTCGTTTTGAAACCTAGATTTCAGAATATGGTGTATGATGAAATTGTAGCAATTCTACAACTTTAGCTAACGATGCTTGTCCGTGATTGAAATATCGAAAGCGTTAGAGCATATATTCACCACAATTTTCAAATAACATTCAATTTTGGATCCCAATTGAATATTAGCGATGAATATGCAGTTTCACGTCTTTGCTATTCGAGTTAGACCGATAAACTGTGAGACAAATCAAGAAAAACAATGCATTAGGTCCTAAGTAACATTGAGAGACTCTCTTTGTCGACTTTCTCTTGGGCTCACTACGGCCATGTAAAAACATGTTCAATTATTTTCAACATACAGTACGGTAGTATAAAGTGTGATTAGGGATTCAATACGCTGAAAACATCACTAAATCGTTTAATAGACATGCTTATTAACCAAAGAGAAAGTCGACGAAGAGAATCTCTCACTGTTACTTAGGACCCAATGCATTGTTTTGCTTGAAATGTGTGGAAATAATCAAGCAGAACAATTTCGTCATACATGATAGTTTGAATATCATGTCCTAAAACGAGGCTTTCGACAAATGACTATTTATCAGCACTGATTCTGGATATGTTCTTCAAGGAAACAGATTTCTGATATATTCATCGTGAATTTTGAAAAGTTTTCGCAGAAACTGCGGAAATGTTCTACTGCGAACATTGGGGAAGACTTCGTCAACCAAGTTCCCTGAAAGTTTTCCTCATATTTATGAACAGCATACTATAGGATAGTTTTGTGGGAGTTCGTTCAGAACTGATGGGAAATTCTTCAACAAAATTCAAGAATGTTTTTCTACGAAGTTTAAGAACGTTCTGCCACACTCTCAGGGAAATACTCAGACGAAATTTGAGAATTTTTTCAAAGAGTTCTTTGGAGATGTTTTTCTACCAACTACAAAAATCTGCTTCTTAAAAATAAAGAAAGTTCTTTATATTGCATGGACTTCGGAGTATTTCTAATGTAAAGACGAGTCAAGTCCAAACTCTATGGAACTAATTTTTAGGTCATTCTCAGTAATTGTCGAAAAAGTATCTGCATAAATCCTGGTACAAACTCAACTTAAAACATTGAAAAAGTAGTAGCAGGGCTTCGATCCGGTCCTTAAATCATCAGTACAGTTTGCATTTCATTGTGTAAGTTTGAGAACTAGTAGACAATACTGTAAAACTATCGATAGAAATTTTCAACAGAAAAATCTTAAAAATCCAATTCAGTTTAATACTGACATTTGAAGTTTCAAAATGTCTTGTTAACTGTAAAACATATAGTTCAAAACAGTAGATCGAAAATCTGCAGTGCGAGATCCATATCTGCTGAAAAGTATATGTACATCAATCGGTAATTGGATATTCTAGAAATTCTGTACATTCGTTTTCAAGATTTAGTTTCAACCCTTTATGGTTCAATTAACCGTGAAAAATCTTCATTGTTCGTATTGCTTGCACTAGTTTGTGATCAAGGGAACTAGTTACATATGACTGAGCAATGTGCATCACTGATAAACCCAAATTCACTTAATTTCTAAATCCGAGGATTCCAGCAGACTTTCTGCGTTCCCAATTTTTCCGCTAATTATTCGTATATGTCACCCTTTCCACAACCACGATGAATGCCCTTCATCGTAATTTCAAACCGTAAAAAACCCAAACTCACCTGTGGCAACGACTTCTGTTCCGCGAAAAACGTCTTCTCCAACGTCAGCAAAAACAACAACAATCCCCTTCTTCGGTTGCACCTTCACTAAAAGACATCCACTCAAGTGTGTTGTTTGTTCCAGGAGCGCCACATTCAGGCACAGTACCGAATCATTAAAAAAAGGCACTAAAGTCCAAAACACGACACGAAAACTCGTTCCACCAGCAGACACGGCGCAGCAGCAGCAGAAGTTTCACTTTCGACAACGGTCTCAAAAATCACAAACTCTGTCAAACTTGAGAAGCACCGGCAGAAACGTCGAAATTCAACCTTCGCAACCTAAAGCACACGGCGAATAAAAATCACATACAACACTCCATTTACGTACGTCGATCGTTGATAGGTATTGCAAGCTCCACACACTTGATCCACTTGCGTTTCCTTCTTCCTCCAAACAAACACTCCACATCTCATTATTATTACTTTTTCTTTCCCTCCTCCGCAATATTATAATGCTATTTTGGAACCGTTTTGGGACGACAACCCAACAAAGCAGTGATTTCTGCAAACTCCAATCCGCCGATGGAGATTACTTTTTAATCACTCTCCGTGATTCATTCCTTGGCGACGAACTCAACAACAACAACAAGAAGATTCTGCCTTTGGAAATTATTGCTCGGCAATAATAATAAACTTTCGTGGCGGCGAATGTCGGTCTCTCAAACCCAATATAAATACGTTTTTATCACCAGAGCGGAGGTGATTTGCTCGCAGGGACATCGCTCGCACTGACACTTCCTGGCACGCAACTGGCTGCTACCTTGTTCCTCGGCACCGGGAAACTGGAAATTTTAAGTATCTTTTTCGAAAATTTAACTCGTGGCCGTCGTCGTTTTTTTTCGCTTTTTTCGCTGAACTCACTTTTGACCAGTTTTGTTGGCAGAGTCTCACGAGGGCTCGCGGTGGTGAAAACGGATCAAAGTGATTAACGCGGTTCGTTCTGGAAGCGGGATCTGCGGAAGGTGGTGAGAGAAAATAATTGGATTAGTGAATGTGCGGTTGATAAGAGGGGAGAGTTGAGCTGGACAGTTGGAAATGTAAATCAGTGAAGGTGAATATGAGTGTTGGGTGCGTTTTCAACACCTGGAGTTCAATGTTATGACAGAGACAGAAATTTGGACATGTTGTTCTTCCGAGAGTTGATATATTGCTTATTTCATGTCATAAAATACTACGAAAATTATTTGGAAAGGCTATTCGAAAAAATCAATTCCTAGGATTTTAAGTAACTATCTTGTTATTTAAGCTAGATTTAGTATGTTTTTAAACAATCTGTCATAATAATTAATTGTTAATAATATGTTCAGATTACGGAATAATGACATGTTACAAGGCTAGCTTGATGATCTTGATCTTGGTTTTTTATTCTTGGAATGTTTTCTCACTTCCTTGTATCATGATACAATTTCGGCAAATCAGCTAGATTGAAAATTTTAGTCGTTCCTATATAAGAGCAATTCTGTACCAAATAAGTAAACGACCCAACTTGACGCTCTCTGATTTGGACGATTTGGATGTTTTTTTTTGACTCAAGACTAATTTTTAAAAAGGGCTAATATGTTTCAAAATATCATAACACGTAAAACGATAGATCATAACGCGGTTACATAGATTACTATGAAATTGTGTCTGATAAGAAGCTATAGATAATCCAACACAAGAAATGGGACTTTGTAAAAAAGATATACACTGAAAAAATATGATTTAAATAAATTTAAAATTAATATTAAAAGGCGATGTAGGCAGCGCGACCGGGTAAGGAAGGTGCGTACATGAAACCTTACCCTACTACGAAAAATGGAAGTATTCTTTATAATACTATGGTATATAATTTCAGATCATCCATGGAGTTCCCAAGTATTGTATAGTAATCTTCAAATTATTTTTTCCTTCGTGACAATGATAATGCAGGTCTGTCTACAATCCGCAGCAGGAGCTGCAACCAGCAGACATGCTGACAGTTCAGATATAATTTTTGTTATCGTTTTGTATTGTAACACCCTTTTTGCAAAATATTTTTTGCTATTTCAGCTTCACATTTATGCGGTTTTAGTCCATACCACTATAATTTTTTTTCCTTCTTTATCCAAACAAATTTAATGATTTAAAAACTAAAATTGTTTATGATCCTTCATTTTCTATTGCACAGTTATAAAGAGTTTTCCATAGGCCTAGTAGGATTCAAGAGTTATTGGAGAATTCAAATTTTCTTCCTTTTTTCTCTTTCATTTTTTGTGGATTTGTTAAGTTTCCCTTAGTGGGCAGGATCATAATCATATGAAATTTATTTTGACTTACTGTTAGCTTAAATTTCTTATGCCGTTCTGCAGCCTGCCCATTGATAAACTTTCCTCCATTACATCACTTTAGAAATTTTCGTCATTTCAGAGTTTATATCATCTTACTTCGCAGCAGAAGAGGCAAATAGCTGCATTTTATTTTTATATGTATACTATTTAGTATCTCATTAAAACATCGTATTATTTTCATCATATCATCACTGCATATTTTTATAATCATAATATAATTATTTATTTAAAAAATAAATAATAATAATTGATGAAATTTAATACTTCTGAAGGTTACAGGAAATTGATTCCAGACAGTACAGATATTTTGCTGCATTGTATCTTGTAGAAAGTGTTTATCTTTTATATGTCGATCATTGAATATAAATAAAATTATTGGTAACGCTCTTCAAATCGTTGTGTATATGTTTATCCAGATGTCATGAATACATACATATTTTTTAATTTTTAATGTATCGTCAAATGTTTAATGTTTTATTTATTTGCAAAATCATCTTCACTTTCCAGAGTAACATCTCATCCGCCACTGATTGAGCTGTAAAGATGCAACAAGCTCGCATATTACTTATCATATGCCTCATTAATACCGTTTGAATTATTTCATCATATATTTTTAACACCACAGGAGTCGGCGAATTGCAACTCGCGACATATTAATTAAATATTCTAGTATATTTCATTGCCTCCATTTTTGTATACAATAAGCAACATGAATTGAATATTAAGATTATATATATATAATAAATACTGGGTTGGGAGGAGCATCAGGGTATCACTTAAGCTGAAACTGGACGATGGTTTGATTGACTGCCTGAGTCTAGGAGGGGAATAAAATGGCATCATTTTCTATATCTTACCGATTCGATTATGATGCCAGTAATTCTACTCCAACAGTTTCAGTGGGAGACTGACGCGCCTTTCTTAACAAGCCATCCTGCAGAAAAGCTAATAGAGCATTGCAGAACTGGTTTATTCGATTTGTTGGATCGTATCGTTGGAAGGAAATTCTCAACTTCCCGTGGATTTCGCGTGAGCGTCTCTGCATACGGGTCCCACCTCCGTTTCCGTTTGGCCCTTCATACAGCGATATTGTGAATTCAGATCGGTGGCCCAATTTGATCTTGCTATTAAGTCTCAGACAAAATCGTCAAAAGGTCGAAAGTAACATACTGTAAACGCTGACTTAAAACGTAGATTTTCTGGAAATGCCAGATTGCCAACATCTACATCCACTACCAACGGGAAGGTAATAACTCCTTGTATCTATTTCTGGTGCTATTTGGTTTGCGGGAGCAAGCAGATCCCAGAAAAATACGCTAGAAGTCATTGTTTACAAACATCACTTTCGACCTTTGACTGTTTTGTCTCGGAAGTGGAGCTGCATCCAAGCCGAGGGCACGAAGGGATGGTGGCTACCACATACACATACAAACATGTCAAGGAGTTTTCAGAAAGAAAATAATAATTTCGTATCTTGCACATTGCAAAGATATGTACTTTTTTTAACAGGAAACAATAATTATTTTTACTCGGTGTGTATTGTTCTTAAGAAGCAGCAATGATACTCTCACAATTTGTTCATAGTGACACAATTTCATTACAATCATACGTTTTTCTAGTTTTCATACTTTGAAGATTAACCATATGAAAACTTTAAATGCGCCCTTTTAAAAAATTGCTCATGAGTCAAAAAAAATGTTTTGACCAAGAGGAAAACCATAATTTGCATACCCAAACCATGTACAATGTTTTTGCAATATTTCAGCAACTTTGCCAGTTTTGTTGTTGTTGATTTTATTAATTAGCAACCTATGGATGACCTAGTAAACAGAGACTAAACATATCTTAGACTTACACTTCCACTTATGACTGGCTCCACAATTGATCCGTTGCGGATGCGTTTGCGTGAATTTGACAGTCTTCCCATAGGTTTTCTGTCAAATTAACGTCAGACGGAACGCAAACTTACCTATCGTGGGCAACTCCTTACACCTTTTGGGCCTGTTCATAAACCTCTTAGACTCATTTTTGAACAGCTCACCCACCCCCCCCCTTCGTAGACTTTCTTCCAT